>JAGXEW010000173.1:0-284218 GCA_030684275.1 Acipenser oxyrinchus oxyrinchus
TGAGACACACAGACACACAGGGATCAGCACAATACTGAGACACAGACACACAGGGATCAGCACAATACTGAGACACACAGACACACAGGGATCAGCACAATACTGAGACACACAGGGATCAGCACAATACTGAGACACACAGACACACAGGGATCAGCACAATACTGAGACACACAGGGATCAGCACAATACTGAGACACACAGGGATCAGCACAATACTGAGACACACAGGGATCAGCACAATACTGAGACACACAGGGATCAGCACAATACTGAGACACACAGACACACAGGGATCAGCACAATACTGAGACACACAGACACACAGGGATCAGCACAATACTGAGACACACAGGGATCAGCACAATACTGAGACACACAGGGATCAGCACAATACTGAGACACACAAGGGATCAGCACAATACTGAGACACACACACAGGGATCAGCACAATACTGAGACACACACACAGGGATCAGCACAATACTGAGACACACAGACACACAGGGATCAGCACAATACTGAGACACACACAGGGATCAGCACAATACTGAGACACAGACACACAATGATCAGCACAATACTGAGACACACAGGGATCAGCACAATACTGAGACACACAGACACACAGGGATCAGCACAATACTGAGACACACGGGGATCAGCACAATACTGAGACACACAGGGATCAGCACAATACTGAGACACACAGGGATCAGCACAATACTGAGACACACAGGGATCAGCACAATACTGAGACACACAGACACACAGGGATCAGCACAATACTGAGACACACAGCGGGATCAGCACAATACTGAGACACACAGGGATCAGCACAATACTGAGACACAGACACACAGGGATCAGCACAATACTGAGACACACAGACACACAGGGATCAGCACAATACTGAGACACACAGGGATCAGCACAATACTGAGACACAGACACACAGGGATCAGCACAATACTGAGACACACAGACACACAGGGATCAGCACAATACTGAGACACACAGGGATCAGCACAATACTGAGACACACAGGGATCAGCACAATACTGAGACACACAGGGATCAGCACAATACTGAGACACACGACACAGGGATCAGCACAATACTGAGACACACACAGGGATCAGCACAATACTGAGACACACAGGGATCAGCACAATACTGAGACACACAGACACACAGGGATCAGCACAATACTGAGACACACAGGGATCAGCACAATACTGAGACACACACAGGGATCAGCACAATACTGAGACACACAGGGATCAGCACAATACTGAGACACACAGGGATCAGCACAATACTGAGACACACAGGGATCAGCACAATACTGAGACACACAGACACACAGGGATCAGCACAATACTGAGACACACAGGGATCAGCACAATACTGAGACACACACAGGGATCAGCACAATACTGAGACACACAGGGATCAGCACAATACTGAGACACACAGGGATCAGCACAATACTGAGACACACAGACACACAGGGATCAGCACAATACTGAGACACACAGGGATCAGCACAATACTGAGACACACAGGGATCAGCACAATACTGAGACACACAGACACACAGGGATCAGCACAATACTGAGACACACAGGGATCAGCACAATACTGAGACACACAGGGATCAGCACAATACTGAGACACACAGACACACAGGGATCAGCACAATACTGAGACACACAGGGATCAGCACAATACTGAGACACACAGACACACAGGATCAGCACAATACTGAGACACACAGGGATCAGCACAATACTGAGACACACAGGGATCAGCACAATACTGAGACACACAGGGATCAGCACAATACTGAGACACACAGACACACAGGATCAGCACAATACTGAGACACACAGGGATCAGCACAATACTGAGACACACAGGGATCAGCACAATACTGAGACACACAGACACACAGGATCAGCACAATACTGAGACACACAGCACAGGGATCAGCACAATACTGAGACACACAGGGATCAGCACAATACTGAGACACACAGACACACAGGGATCAGCACAATACTGAGACACACAGGGATCAGCACAATACTGAGACACACAGGGATCAGCACAATACTGAGACACACAGACACACAGGGATCAGCACAATACTGAGAAACACAGGGATCAGCACAATACTGAGACACACAGGGATCAGCACAATACTGAGACACACACAGGGATCAGCACAATACTGAGACACACAGACACACAGGGATCAGCACAATACTGAGACACACACAGGGATCAGCACAATACTGAGACACACAGGGATCAGCACAATACTGAGACACACACAGGGATCAGCACAATACTGAGACACACAGGGATCAGCACAATACTGAGACACACAGACACACAGGGATCAGCACAATACTGAGACACACAGGGATCAGCACAATACTGAGACACACAGACACACAGGGATCAGCACAATACTGAGACACACAGGGATCAGCACAATACTGAGACACACAGACACACAGGGATCAGCACAATACTGAGACACACAGACACACAGGGATCAGCACAATACTGAGACACACAGGGATCAGCACAATACTGAGACACACAGACACACAGGGATCAGCACAATACTGAGACACACAGACACACAGGGATCAGCACAATACTGAGACACACAGGGATCAGCACAATACTGAGACACACAGGGATCAGCACAATACTGAGACACACAGACACACGGGGATCAGCACAATACTGAGACACACAGGGATCAGCACAATACTGAGACACACAGACACACAGGGATCAGCACAATACTGAGACACACAGGGATCAGCACAATACTGAGACACACAGGGATCAGCACAATACTGAGACACACAGGGATCAGCACAATACTGAGACACACAGACACACAGGGATCAGCACAATACTGAGACACACAGACACACAGGGATCAGCACAATACTGAGACACACAGGGATCAGCACAATACTGAGACACACAGACACACAGGGATCAGCACAATACTTAGACACACACAGGGATCAGCACAATACTGAGACACACAGCACAGGGATCAGCACAATACTGAGACACACAGGGATCAGCACAATACTGAGACACACACAGGGATCAGCACAATACTGAGACACACAGACACACAGGGATCAGCACAATACTGACAGAAAGACACACAGGGATCAGCACAATACTGAGACACACAGACACACAGGGATCAGCACAATACTGAGACACACAGACACACAGGGATCAGCACAATACTGAGACACACAGGGATCAGCACAATACTGAGACACACAGGGATCAGCACAATACTGAGACACACAGACACACAGGGATCAGCACAATACTGAGACACACAGACACACAGGATCAGCACAATACTGAGACACACAGGGATCAGCACAATTCTGAGACACAGAGACACACAGGGATCAGCACAATACTGAGAAACACAAGATTCAGCACAATACTGAGACACACAGACACACAGGGATCAGCAGAATACTGAGACACACAGACACACAGGGATCAGCACAATATTGAGACACATGGGGATCAGCACAATACTGAGACACACAGGGATCAGCACAATTCTGAGACACAGAGACACACAGGGAACAGCACAATACTGAGACACACAGACACACAGGGATCAGCACAATACTGAGACACACAGGGATCAGCACAATACTGAGACACACAGACACACAGGGATCAGCACAATACTGAGACACACAGACACACAGGGATCAGCACAATACTGAGACACACAGGGATCAGCACAATACTGAGACACACAGACACACAGGGATCAGCACAATACTGAGACACACAGACACACAGGGATCAGCACAATACTGAGACACACAGACACACAGGGATCAGCACAATACTGAGACACACAGGGATCAGCACAATACTGAGACACACAGACACACAGGGATCAGCACAATACTGAGACACACAGACACAAGGGGATCAGCACAATACTGAGACACACAGACACACAGGGATCAGCACAATACTGAGACACACAGGGATCAGCACAATACTGAGACAGACACACAGGGATCAGCACAATACTGAGACACACAGGGATCAGCACAATACTGAGACACACAGGGATCAGCACAATACTGAGACACACAGACACACAGGGATCAGCACAATACTGAGACACACAGACACACGGGGATCAGCACAATACTGAGACACACAGACACACAGGGATCAGCACAATACTGAGACACACAGACAGGATCAGCACAATACTGAGACACACACAGGGATCAGCACAATACTGAGACACACAGGGATCAGCACAATACTGAGACACACAGACACACAGGGATCAGCACAATACTGAGACACACAGGGATCAGCACAATACTGAGACACACAGGGATCAGCACAATACTGAGAGACACAGACACACGGTGATCAGCACAATACTGAGACACACAGACACACAGGGATCAGCACAATACTGAGACACACAGACACACAGGGATCAGCACAATACTGAGACACACAGGGATCAGCACAATACTGAGACACACAGACACACAGGGATCAGCACAATACTGAGACACACAGGGATCAGCACAATACTGAGACACACAGACACACAGGGATCAGCACAATACTGAGACACACAGGGATCAGCACAATACTGAGACACACACAGGGATCAGCACAATACTGAGACACACAGGGATCAGCACAATACTGAGACACACAGGGATCAGCACAATACTGAGACACACAGACACACAGGGATCAGCACAATACTGAGACACACAGACACACAGGATCAGCACAATACTGAGACACACAGGGATCAGCACAATACTGAGACACACAGACACACAGGGATCAGCACAATACTGAGACACACAGGGATCAGCACAATACTGAGACACACAGGGATCAGCACAATACTGAGACACACAGACACACAGGGATCAGCACAATACTGAGACACACAGGGATCAGCACAATACTGAGACACACAGACACACAGGGATCAGCACAATACTGAGACACACAGACACACAGGGATCAGCACAATACTGAGACACACAGACACACAGGGATCAGCACAATACTGAGACACACAGGGATCAGCACAATACTGAGACACACAGACACACAGGGATCAGCACAATACTGAGACACACAGACACACAGGGATCAGCACAATACTGAGACACACAGGGATCAGCACAATACTGAGACACACAGGGATCAGCACAATACTGAGACACACAGACACACAGGGATCAGCACAATACTGAGACACACACAGGGATCAGCACAATACTGAGACACACAGGGATCAGCACAATACTGAGACACACAGGGATCAGCACAATACTGAGACACACAGACACACAGGGATCAGCACAATACTGAGACACACAGGGATCAGCACAATACTGAGACACACAGGGATCAGCACAATACTGAGACACACAGGGATCAGCACAATACTGAGACACACAGGGATCAGCACAATACTGAGACACACAGGGATCAGCACAATACTGAGACACACACAGGGATCAGCACAATACTGAGACACACAGACACACAGGGATCAGCACAATACTGAGACACACAGGGATCAGCACAATACTGAGACACACAGACACACAGGATCAGCACAATACTGAGACACACAGGGATCAGCACAATACTGAGACACACAGACACAGGGATCAGCACAATACTGAGACACACACAGGGATCAGCACAATACTGAGACACACAGACACACAGGGATCAGCACAATACTGAGACACACAGGGATCAGCACAATACTGAGACACACAGGGATCAGCACAATACTGAGACACACAGACACACAGGGATCAGCACAATACTGAGACACACAGACACACAGGGATCAGCACAATACTGAGACACACAGGGATCAGCACAATACTGAGACACACAGACACACAGGGATCAGCACAATACTGAGACACACAGGGATCAGCACAATACTGAGACACACAGGGATCAGCACAATACTGAGACACAGACACAGGGATCAGCACAATACTGAGACACACAGACACACAGGGATCAGCACAATACTGAGACACACAGGGATCAGCACAATACTGAGACACACAGGGATCAGCACAATACTGAGACACACAGACACACAGGGATCAGCACAATACTGAGACACACAGACACACAGGGATCAGCACAATACTGAGACACACAGGGATCAGCACAATACTGAGACACACAGACACACAGGGATCAGCACAATACTGAGACACACAGGGATCAGCACAATACTGAGACACACAGGGATCAGCACAATACTGAGACACACAGGGATCAGCACAATACTGAGACACACAGGGATCAGCACAATACTGAGACACACAGACACACAGGGATCAGCACAATACTGAGACACACAGACACAGGGATCAGCACAATACTGAGACACACAGGGATCAGCACAATACTGAGACACACAGACACACAGGGATCAGCACAATACTGAGACACACAGGGATCAGCACAATACTGAGACACACAGGGATCAGCACAATACTGAGACACACAGACACACAGGATCAGCACAATACTGAGACACACAGACACACAGGATCAGCACAATACTGAGACACACAGGGATCAGCACAATACTGAGACACACAGGGATCAGCACAATACTGAGACACACACACGGGATCAGCACAATACTGAGACACACAGGGATCAGCACAATACTGAGACACACAGACACAGGGATCAGCACAATACTGAGACACACAGACACACAGGGATCAGCACAATACTGAGACACACAGGGATCAGCACAATACTGAGACACACAGGGATCAGCACAATACTGAGACACACAGGGATCAGCACAATACTGAGACACACACAGGGATCAGCACAATACTGAGACACACACAGGGATCAGCACAATACTGAGACACACAGCACAGGATCAGCACAATACTGAGACACACAGGGATCAGCACAATACTGAGACACACAGACACACAGGGATCAGCACAATACTGAGACACACAGACACACAGGGATCAGCACAATACTGAGACACACAGACACACAGGATCAGCACAATACTGAGACACACAGGGATCAGCACAATACTGAGACACACAGGGATCAGCACAATACTGAGACACACAGACACACAGGGATCAGCACAATACTGAGACACACAGGGATCAGCACAATACTGAGACACACAGGGATCAGCACAATACTGAGACACACAGGGATCAGCACAATACTGAGACACACAGACACACAGGATCAGCACAATACTGAGACACACAGACACAGGGATCAGCACAATACTGAGACACACAGGGATCAGCACAATACTGAGACACACACAGGGATCAGCACAATACTGAGACACACAGGGATCAGCACAATACTGAGACACACAGACACACAGGGATCAGCACAATACTGAGACACACAGGGATCAGCACAATACTGAGACACACAGGGATCAGCACAATACTGAGACACACAGGGATCAGCACAATACTGAGACACACAGGGATCAGCACAATACTGAGACACACAGGGATCAGCACAATACTGAGACACACAGGGATCAGCACAATACTGAGACACACAGACACACAGGGATCAGCACAATACTGAGACACACAGACACACAGGGATCAGCACAATACTGAGACACACAGACACACAGGGATCAGCACAATACTGAGACACACAGGGATCAGCACAATACTGAGACACACAGGGATCAGCACAATACTGAGACACACAGACACACAGGGATCAGCACAATACTGAGACACACAGACACACAGGGATCAGCACAATACTGAGACACACAGGGATCAGCACAATACTGAGACACAGACACACAGGGATCAGCACAATACTGAGACACACAGGGATCAGCACAATACTGAGACACACAGGGATCAGCACAATACTGAGACACACAGGGATCAGCACAATACTGAGACACACAGGGATCAGCACAATACTGAGACACACAGACACACAGGGATCAGCACAATACTGAGACACACAGACACACAGGGATCAGCACAATACTGAGACACACAGGGATCAGCACAATACTGAGACACACAGACACACAGGGATCAGCACAATACTGAGACACACAGGGATCAGCACAATACTGAGACACACAGACACACAGGGATCAGCACAATACTGAGACACACGGGGATCAGCACAATACTGAGACACACAGGGATCAGCACAATACTGAGACACACAGACACACAGAGATCAGCACAATACTGAGACACACAGACACACAGGGATCAGCACAATACTGAGACACACAGGGATCAGCACAATACTGAGACACACAGGGATCAGCACAATACTGAGACACACAGGGATCAGCACAATACTGAGACACACAGACACACAGGGATCAGCACAATACTGAGACACACAGGGATCAGCACAATACTGAGACACACAGACACACAGGGATCAGCACAATACTGAGACACACAGACACACAGGGATCAGCACAATACTGAGACACACAGGGATCAGCACAATACTGAGACACACAGGGATCAGCACAATACTGAGACACACAGACACACAGGGATCAGCACAATACTGAGACACACAGACACACAGGGATCAGCACAATACTGAGACACACAGACACACGGGGATCAGCACAATACTGAGACACACAGGGATCAGCACAATACTGAGACACACAGGGATCAGCACAATACTGAGACACACAGACACACAGGGATCAGCACAATACTGAGACACACAGGGATCAGCACAATACTGAGACACACAGGGATCAGCACAATACTGAGACACACAGACACACAGGGATCAGCACAATACTGAGACACACAGGGATCAGCACAATACTGAGACACACAGACACAAAGGGATCAGCACAATACTGAGACACACAGGGATCAGCACAATACTGAGACACACACAGGGATCAGCACAATACTGAGACACACAGGGATCAGCACAATACTGAGACACACAGACACACAGGGATCAGCACAATACTGAGACACACAGGGATCAGCACAATACTGAGACACACAGACACACAGGGATCAGCACAATACTGAGACACACAGGGATCAGCACAATACTGAGACACACAGACACACAGGGATCAGCACAATACTGAGACACACAGACACAGGGATCAGCACAATACTGAGACACACAGGGATCAGCACAATACTGAGACACACACAGGGATCAGCACAATACTGAGACACACAGACACACAGGATCAGCACAATACTGAGACACACAGGGATCAGCACAATACTGAGACACACAGACACACAGGGATCAGCACAATACTGAGACACACAGGGATCAGCACAATACTGAGACACACAGGGATCAGCACAATACTGAGACACACAGACACACAGGGATCAGCACAATACTGAGACACACAGGGATCAGCACAATACTGAGACACACAGGGATCAGCACAATACTGAGACACACAGGGATCAGCACAATACTGAGACACACAGACACACAGGGATCAGCACAATACTGAGACACACAGGGATCAGCACAATACTGAGACACACAGGGATCAGCACAATACTGAGACACACAGGGATCAGCACAATACTGAGCACACACAGGGATCAGCACAATACTGAGACACACAGGGATCAGCACAATACTGAGACACACAGACACACAGGGATCAGCACAATACTGAGACACACAGGGATCAGCACAATACTGAGACACACAGACACACAGGGATCAGCACAATACTGAGACACACAGGGATCAGCACAATACTGAGACACACAGGGATCAGCACAATACTGAGACACACAGGGATCAGCACAATACTGAGACACAGCACACAGGGATCAGCACAATACTGAGACACACAGACACACAGGATCAGCACAATACTGAGACACACAGGGATCAGCACAATACTGAGACACACAGGGATCAGCACAATACTGAGACACACAGGGATCAGCACAATACTGAGACACACAGGGATCAGCACAATACTGAGACACACAGGGATCAGCACAATACTGAGACACACAGACACAGGGATCAGCACAATACTGAGACACACAGGGATCAGCACAATACTGAGACACACAGACACACAGGGATCAGCACAATACTGAGACACACAGGGATCAGCACAATACTGAGACACACAGGGATCAGCACAATACTGAGACACACAGGGATCAGCACAATACTGAGACACACACACAGGGATCAGCACAATACTGAGACACACAGGGATCAGCACAATACTGAGACACACAGACACACAGGGATCAGCACAATACTGAGACACACAGGGATCAGCACAATACTGAGACACACAGACACACAGGGATCAGCACAATACTGAGACACACAGGGATCAGCACAATACTGAGACACACAGACACACAGGGATCAGCACAATACTGAGACACACAGACACACAGGGATCAGCACAATACTGAGACACACAGACACACAGGGATCAGCACAATACTGAGACACACAGACACACAGGGATCAGCACAATACTGAGACACACAGGGATCAGCACAATACTGAGACACACAGACACACAGGGATCAGCACAATACTGAGACACACAGACACACAGGGATCAGCACAATACTGAGACACACAGGGATCAGCACAATACTGAGACACACAGACACACAGGGATCAGCACAATACTGAGACACACAGACACACAGGGATCAGCACAATACTGAGACACACACGGGATCAGCACAATACTGAGACACACAGACACACGGGATCAGCACAATACTGAGACACACACACAGGGATCAGCACAATACTGAGACACACAGACACACAGGGATCAGCACAATACTGAGACACACAGGGATCAGCACAATACTGAGACACACAGACACACAGGGATCAGCACAATACTGAGACACACACAGGGATCAGCACAATACTGAGACACACAGACACACAGGGATCAGCACAATACTGAGACACACACAGGGATCAGCACAATACTGAGACACACAGACACACAGGATCAGCACAATACTGAGACACACACAGGGATCAGCACAATACTGAGACACACACAGGGATCAGCACAATACTGAGACACACAGGGATCAGCACAATACTGAGACACACAGACACACAGGGATCAGCACAATACTGAGACATACAGGGATCAGCACAATACTGAGACACACGGGGATCAGCACAATACTGAGACACACAGGGATCAGCACAATACTGAGACACACAGGGATCAGCACAATACTGACACACACAGGGATCAGCACAATACTGAGACACACAGGGATCAGCACAATACTGAGACACACAGACACACAGGGATCAGCACAATACTGAGACACACAGGGATCAGCACAATACTGAGACACACAGGGATCAGCACAATACTGAGACACACAGGGATCAGCACAATACTGAGACACACAGACACACAGGGATCAGCACAATACTGAGACACACAGGGATCAGCACAATACTGAGACACACAGGGATCAGCACAATACTGAGACACACAGGGATCAGCACAATACTGAGACACACAGACACAGGGATCAGCACAATACTGAGACACACAGGGATCAGCACAATACTGAGACACACAGGGATCAGCACAATACTGAGACACACAGGGATCAGCACAATACTGAGACACACAGACACACAGGGATCAGCACAATACTGAGACACACAGGGATCAGCACAATACTGAGACACACAGACACACAGGGATCAGCACAATACTGAGACACACAGGGATCAGCACAATACTGAGACACACAGACACACAGGGATCAGCACAATACTGAGACACACAGCACACAGGATCAGCACAATACTGAGACACACAGGGATCAGCACAATACTGAGAGACACAGACACACAGGGATCAGCACAATACTGAGACACACGGGGATCAGCACAATACTGAGACACACAGACACACGGGGATCAGCACAATACTGAGACACACAGACACACAGGGATCAGCACAATACTGAGACACACAGGGATCAGCACAATACTGAGACACACGGGGATCAGCACAATACTGAGACACACAGGGATCAGCACAATACTGAGACACACAGGGATCAGCACAATACTGAGACACACAGGGATCAGCACAATACTGAGACACACAGGGATCAGCACAATACTGAGACACACAGGGATCAGCACAATACTGAGACACACAGGGATCAGCACAATACTGAGACACACAGACACACAGGGATCAGCACAATACTGAGACACACAGGGATCAGCACAATACTGAGACACACAGACACACAGGGATCAGCACAATACTGAGACACACAGACACACAGGGATCAGCACAATACTGAGACACACAGGGATCAGCACAATACTGAGACACACAGGGATCAGCACAATACTGAGACACACGGGGATCAGCACAATACTGAGACACACAGGGATCAGCACAATACTGAGACACACAGGGATCAGCACAATACTGAGACACACAGGGATCAGCACAATACTGAGACACACAGACACACAGGGATCAGCACAATACTGAGACACACAGGGATCAGCACAATACTGAGACACACAGACACACAGGGATCAGCACAATACTGAGACACACACACACAGGGATCAGCACAATACTGAGACACACAGGGATCAGCACAATACTGAGACACACAGACACACAGGGATCAGCACAATACTGAGACACACAGGGATCAGCACAATACTGAGACACACAGACACACAGGGATCAGCACAATACTGAGACACACAGGGATCAGCACAATACTGAGACACACAGGGATCAGCACAATACTGAGACACACTTTGAATAGCACAATACTGAGACACACTGGGATCAGCACAATGCTGAGACACACAGGGATCAGCACAATACTGAGACACACAGACACACAGGGATCAGCACAATACTGAGACACACAGGGATCAGCACAATACTGAGACACACAGACACACAGGGATCAGCACAATACTGAGACACACAGACACACAGGGATCAGCACAATACTGAGACACACAGACACACAGGGATCAGCACAATACTGAGACACACAGACACACAGGGATCAGCACAATACTGAGACACACAGGGATCAGCACAATACTGAGACACACAGGGATCAGCACAATACTGAGACACACAGGGATCAGCACAATACTGAGACACACAGGGATCAGCACAATACTGAGACACACAGGGATCAGCACAATACTGAGACACACAGGGATCAGCACAATACTGAGACACACAGGGATCAGCACAATACTGAGACACACAGGGATCAGCACAATACTGAGACACACAGGGATCAGCACAATACTGAGACACACAGGGATCAGCACAATACTGAGACACACAGACACACAGGGATCAGCACAATACTGAGAGACACAGACATACAGGGATCAGCACAATACTGAGACACAGGGATCAGCACAATACTGAGACACACCGGGATCAGCACAATACTGAGACACACAGGGATCAGCACAATAATGACACACAGACACACGGGGATCAGCACAATACTCAGACACACAGGGATCAGCACAATACTGAGACACACAGACACACAGGGACCAGCACAATACTTAGACAGACACCCAGGGATCAGCACAATACTGAGACACACAGACACACAGGAATCAGCACAATACTGAGACACACAGGGATCAGCACAATACTGAGACACACAGGGATCAGCACAATACTGAGACACACAGACACACAGGGATCAGCACAATACTGAGACACACAGGGATCAGCACAATACTGAGACACACAGGGATCAGCACAATACTGAGACACACAGGGATCAGCACAATACTGAGACACACAGGGATCAGCACAATACTGAGACACACTTTGAATAGCACAATACTGAGACACACTGGGATCAGCACAATACTGAGACACACAGGGATCAGCACAATACTGAGACACACAGACACACAGGGATCAGCACAATACTGAGACACACAGACACACAGGGATCAGCACAATACTGAGACACACAGACACACAGGGATCAGCACAATACTGAGACACACAGACACACAGGGATCAGCACAATACTGAGACACAGGGATCAGCACAATACTGAGACACACAGGGATCAGCACAATACTGAGACACACAGACACACAGGGATCAGCACAATACTGAGACACACAGGGATCAGCACAATACTGAGACACACAGGGCTCAGCACAATACTGAGACACACAGGGATCAGCACAATACTGAGACACACAGGGATCAGCACAATACTGAGACACACAGGGATCAGCACAATACTGAGACACACAGACACACAGGGATCAGCACAAATATGAGACACACAGGGATCAGCACAATACTGAGACACAGACACACAATGATCAGCACAATACTGAGACACACAGGGATCAGCACAATACTGAGACACACAGGATTCAGCACAATACTGTAACACACAGGGATCAGCACAATACTGAGACACACAGACATACAGGGATCAGCACAATACTGAGACACACACACAGGGATCAGCACAATACTGAGACACACAGACACACAGGGATCAGCACAATACTGAGACACACAGACACACAGGATCAGCACAATACTGAGACACACAGGGATCAGCACAATACTGAGACACACAGACACACAGGGATCAGCACAATACTGAGACACACACACGGGATCAGCACAATACTGAGACACACAGACACACAGGGATCAGCACAATACTGAGACACACAGGGATCAGCACAATACTGAGACACACAGCAGGATCAGCACAATACTGAGACACACAGGGATCAGCACAATACTGAGACACACAGACACACAGGGATCAGCACAATACTGAGACACACAGACACACAGGGATCAGCACAATACTGAGACACACAGGGATCAGCACAATACTGAGACACACAGACACACAGGGATCAGCACAATACTGAGACACACAGGGATCAGCACAATACTGAGACACACAGGGATCAGCACAATACTGAGACACACAGACACACAGGGATCAGCACAATACTGAGACACACAGGGATCAGCACAATACTGAGACACACAGGGATCAGCACAATACTGAGACACACAGGGATCAGCACAATACTGAGACACACAGGGATCAGCACAATACTGAGACACACAGGGATCAGCACAATACTGAGACACACAGGGATCAGCACAATACTGAGACACACAGGGATCAGCACAATACTGAGACACACAGACACACAGGGATCAGCACAATACTGAGACACACAGACACACAGGGATCAGCACAATACTGAGACACACAGGGATCAGCACAATACTGAGACACACAGGGATCAGCACAATACTGAGACACACAGGGATCAGCACAATACTGAGACACACAGACACACAGGGATCAGCACAATACTGAGACACACAGGGATCAGCACAATACTGAGACACACAGACACACAGGGATCAGCACAATACTGAGACACACGGGGATCAGCACAATACTGAGACACACAGACACACAGGGATCAGCACAATACTGAGACACACAGGGATCAGCACAATACTGAGACACACAGGGATCAGCACAATACTGAGACACACAGGGATCAGCACAATACTGAGACACACAGACACACAGGGATCAGCACAATACTGAGACACACAGGGATCAGCACAATACTGAGACACACAGACACACAGGGATCAGCACAATACTGAGACACACAGGGATCAGCACAATACTGAGACACACAGGGATCAGCACAATACTGAGACACACAGGGATCAGCACAATACTGAGACACACAGACACACAGGGATCAGCACAATACTGAGACACACAGGGATCAGCACAATACTGAGACACACAGACACACAGGGATCAGCACAATACTGAGACACACAGGGATCAGCACAATACTGAGACACACACAGGGATCAGCACAATACTGAGACACACAGGGATCAGCACAATACTGAGACACACAGGGATCAGCACAATACTGAGACACACAGACACACGGGATCAGCACAATACTGAGACACACAGGGATCAGCACAATACTGAGACACACACAGGGATCAGCACAATACTGAGACACACAGGGATCAGCACAATACTGAGACACACAGACACACAGGGATCAGCACAATACTGAGACACACAGGGATCAGCACAATACTGAGACACACAGGGATCAGCACAATACTGAGACACACAGACACACAGGATCAGCACAATACTGAGACACACAGGGATCAGCACAATACTGAGACACAGACACACAGGGATCAGCACAATACTGAGACACACAGACACACAGGATCAGCACAATACTGAGACACACAGGGATCAGCACAATACTGAGACACACAGGGATCAGCACAATACTGAGACACACAGGGATCAGCACAATACTGAGACACACAGGGATCAGCACAATACTGAGACACACACAGGGATCAGCACAATACTGAGACACACAGGGATCAGCACAATACTGAGACACACAGGGATCAGCACAATACTGAGACACACAGGGATCAGCACAATACTGAGACACACAGACAGGATCAGCACAATACTGAGACACACAGGGATCAGCACAATACTGAGACACACAGACACACAGGGATCAGCACAATACTGAGACACACAGGGATCAGCACAATACTGAGACACACACACAGGGATCAGCACAATACTGAGACACACAGGGATCAGCACAATACTGAGACACACAGGGATCAGCACAATACTGAGACACACAGGGATCAGCACAATACTGAGACACACAGACACACAGGGATCAGCACAATACTGAGACACACAGACACAGGGATCAGCACAATACTGAGACACACAGGGATCAGCACAATACTGAGACACACAGGGATCAGCACAATACTGAGACACACAGGGATCAGCACAATACTGAGACACACAGACACACAGGGATCAGCACAATACTGAGACACACAGGGATCAGCACAATACTGAGACACACAGGGATCAGCACAATACTGAGACACACAGACACACAGGGATCAGCACAATACTGAGACACACAGACACACAGGGATCAGCACAATACTGAGACACACAGACACACAGGGATCAGCACAATACTGAGACACACAGGGATCAGCACAATACTGAGACACACAGACACACAGGGATCAGCACAATACTGAGACACACAGGGATCAGCACAATACTGAGACACACAGACACACAGGGATCAGCACAATACTGAGACACACAGGGATCAGCACAATACTGAGACACACAGACACACAGGGATCAGCACAATACTGAGACACACAGGGATCAGCACAATACTGAGACACACAGACACAGGGATCAGCACAATACTGAGACACACAGGGATCAGCACAATACTGAGACACACAGGGATCAGCACAATACTGAGACACACAGACACACAGGGATCAGCACAATACTGAGACACACAGGGATCAGCACAATACTGAGACACACAGACACACAGGATCAGCACAATACTGAGACACACAGGGATCAGCACAATACTGAGACACACAGACACACAGGGATCAGCACAATACTGAGACACACAGGGATCAGCACAATACTGAGACACACAGGGATCAGCACAATACTGAGACACACAGGGATCAGCACAATACTGAGACACAGACACACAGGGATCAGCACAATACTGAGACACACAGGGATCAGCACAATACTGAGACACACAGGGATCAGCACAATACTGAGACACACAGGGATCAGCACAATACTGAGACACACAGGGATCAGCACAATACTGAGACACACAGGGATCAGCACAATACTGAGACACACACAGGGATCAGCACAATACTGAGACACACAGGGATCAGCACAATACTGAGACACACAGACACACAGGGATCAGCACAATACTGAGACACACAGCAGGATCAGCACAATACTGAGACACACAGACACAGGGATCAGCACAATACTGAGACACACAGGGATCAGCACAATACTGAGACACACAGACACACAGGGATCAGCACAATACTGAGACACACAGGGATCAGCACAATACTGAGACACACAGACACACAGGGATCAGCACAATACTGAGACACACAGGGATCAGCACAATACTGAGACACACAGACACACAGGGATCAGCACAATACTGAGACACACAGGGATCATCACAATACTGAGACACACAGACACACAGGGATCAGCACAATACTGAGACACACAGGGATCAGCACAATACTGAGACACACAGGGATCAGCACAATACTGAGACACACACAGACACACAGGGATCAGCACAATACTGAGACACACAGGGATCAGCACAATACTGAGACACACAGGGATCAGCACAATACTGAGACACACAGACACACAGGGATCAGCACAATACTGAGAAACACAGACACACGGGGATCATCACATTACTGAGACACACAGACACACGAGGGATCAGCACAATACTGAGACACACAGGGATCAACACAATACTGAGACACACAGGGATCAGCACAATACTGAGACACACAGACACACAGGGATCAGCACAATACTGAGACACACAGACACACAGGATCAGCACAATACTGAGACACACAGGGATCAGCACAATACTGAGACACACACAGGGATCAGCACAATACTGAGACACACAGGGATCAGCACAATACTGAGCACACACACAGGGATCAGCACAATACTGAGACACACAGACACACAGGGATCAGCACAATACTGAGCACACACACAGGGATCAGCACAATACTGAGACACACAGGGATCAGCACAATACTGAGACACACAGACACACAGGGATCAGCACAATACTGAGACACACAGGGATCAGCACAATACTGAGACACACAGACACACAGGGATCAGCACAATACTGAGACACACAGGGATCAGCACAATACTGAGACACACAGACACACAGGGATCAGCACAATACTGAGACACACACGGGATCAGCACAATACTGAGACACACAGACACACAGGATCAGCACAATACTGAGACACACAGGGATCAGCACAATACTGAGACACACAGACACACAGGATCAGCACAATACTGAGACACACAGGGATCAGCACAATACTGAGACACACAGACACACAGGGATCAGCACAATACTGAGACACACAGGGATCAGCACAATACTGAGACACACAGACACACAGGATCAGCACAATACTGAGACACACAGGGATCAGCACAATACTGAGACACACAGGGATCAGCACAATACTGAGACACACAGGGATCAGCACAATACTGAGACACACAGGGATCAGCACAATACTGAGACACACAGACACACAGGATCAGCACAATACTGAGCACACAGACACAGGGATCAGCACAATACTGAGACACACAGACACACAGGATCAGCACAATACTGAGACACACAGGGATCAGCACAATACTGAGACACACACAGGGATCAGCACAATACTGAGACACACAGGGATCAGCACAATACTGAGACACACAGACACACAGGGATCAGCACAATACTGAGACACACAGGGATCAGCACAATACTGAGACACACAGGGATCAGCACAATACTGAGACACACAGACACACAGGGATCAGCACAATACTGAGACACACAGGGATCAGCACAATACTGAGACACACAGACACACAGGGATCAGCACAATACTGAGACACACAGGGATCAGCACAATACTGAGACACACAGACACACAGGATCAGCACAATACTGAGACACACAGGGATCAGCACAATACTGAGACACACAGACACACAGGGATCAGCACAATACTGAGACACACAGGGATCAGCACAATACTGAGACACACAGACACACAGGGATCAGCACAATACTGAGACACACAGGGATCAGCACAATACTGAGACACACAGGGATCAGCACAATACTGAGACACACAGGGATCAGCACAATACTGAGACACACAGGGATCAGCACAATACTGAGACACACAGGGATCAGCACAATACTGAGACACACAGGGATCAGCACAATACTGAGACACACAGGGATCAGCACAATACTGAGACACACAGACACACAGGGATCAGCACAATACTGAGACACACAGGGATCAGCACAATACTGAGACACACAGACACACAGGATCAGCACAATACTGAGACACACAGACACACAGGGATCAGCACAATACTGAGACACACAGGGATCAGCACAATACTGAGACACACAGGGATCAGCACAATACTGAGACACACAGGGATCAGCACAATACTGAGACACAGACACACAGGGATCAGCACAATACTGAGACACACAGACACACAGGGATCAGCACAATACTGAGACACACAGGGATCAGCACAATACTGAGACACACAGGGATCAGCACAATACTGAGACACACACAGGGATCAGCACAATACTGAGACACACAGACACACAGGGATCAGCACAATACTGAGACACACAGGGATCAGCACAATACTGAGACACACAGACACACAGGGATCAGCACAATACTGAGACACACAGCACAGGATCAGCACAATACTGAGACACACAGGGATCAGCACAATACTGAGACACACAGGGATCAGCACAATACTGAGACACACAGGGATCAGCACAATACTGAGACACACAGACACACAGGGATCAGCACAATACTGAGACACACAGGGATCAGCACAATACTGAGACACACAGGGATCAGCACAATACTGAGACACACACACAGGGATCAGCACAATACTGAGACACACAGACACACAGGGATCAGCACAATACTGAGACACACAGACACACAGGGATCAGCACAATACTGAGACACACAGGGATCAGCACAATACTGAGACACACAGGGATCAGCACAATACTGAGACACACAGACACACAGGGATCAGCACAATACTGAGACACACAGGGATCAGCACAATACTGAGACACACAGGGATCAGCACAATACTGAGACACACAGGGATCAGCACAATACTGAGACACACAGACACACAGGGATCAGCACAATACTGAGACACACAGGGATCAGCACAATACTGAGACACACAGGGATCAGCACAATACTGAGACACACAGGGATCAGCACAATACTGAGACACACAGACACACAGGGATCAGCACAATACTGAGACACACAGGGATCAGCACAATACTGAGACACACAGGGATCAGCACAATACTGAGACACACAGGGATCAGCACAATACTGAGACACACAGGGATCAGCACAATACTGAGACACACAGGGATCAGCACAATACTGAGACACACAGGGATCAGCACAATACTGAGACACACAGACACACAGGGATCAGCACAATACTGAGACACACAGGGATCAGCACAATACTGAGACACACAGACACACAGGGATCAGCACAATACTGAGACACACAGGGATCAGCACAATACTGAGACACACAGACACACAGGATCAGCACAATACTGAGACACACAGGGATCAGCACAATACTGAGACACACAGGGATCAGCACAATACTGAGACACACAGGGATCAGCACAATACTGAGACACACAGGGATCAGCACAATACTGAGACACACAGGGATCAGCACAATACTGAGACACACAGGGATCAGCACAATACTGAGACACACAGACACACAGGGATCAGCACAATACTGAGACACACAGGGATCAGCACAATACTGAGACACACAGGGATCAGCACAATACTGAGACACACAGACACACAGGGATCAGCACAATACTGAGACACACAGGGATCAGCACAATACTGAGACACACAGACACACAGGGATCAGCACAATACTGAGACACACAGACACACAGGGATCAGCACAATACTGAGACACACAGGGATCAGCACAATACTGAGACACACAGGGATCAGCACAATACTGAGACACACAGGGATCAGCACAATACTGAGACACACAGGGATCAGCACAATACTGAGACACACAGACACACAGGGATCAGCACAATACTGAGACACACAGGGATCAGCACAATACTGAGACACACAGACACACAGGGATCAGCACAATACTGAGACACACAGACACACAGGGATCAGCACAATACAGAGACAGACACCCAGGGATCAGCACAATACTGAGACACACAGACACACAGGAATCAGCACAATACTGAGACACACAGGGATCAGCACAATACTGAGACACACAGGGATCAGCACAATACTGAGACACACAGGGATCAGCACAATACTGAGACACACAGGGATCAGCACAATACTGAGACACACAGGGATCAGCACAATACTGAGACACACACAGGGATCAGCACAATACTGAGACACACAGGGATCAGCACAATACTGAGACACAGGGATCAGCACAATACTGAGACACACAGACACACAGGGATCAGCACAATACTGAGACACACAGGGATCAGCACAATACTGAGACACACAGGGATCAGCACAATACTGAGACACACAGGGATCAGCACAATATTGAGACACAAAGACACACAGGGATCAGCACAATACTGAGACACACAGGGATCAGCACAATACTGAGACACACAGGGATCAGCACAATACTGAGACACACAGGGATCAGCACAATACTGAGACACACAGGGATCAGCACAATACTGAGACACACAGACACACAGGGATCAGCACAATACTGAGACACACAGGGATCAGCACAATACTGAGACACACAGACACACAGGGATCAGCACAATACTGAGACACACAGGGATCAGCACAATACTGAGACACACAGACACACCGGGATCAGCACAATACTGAGACACACAGGGATCAGCACAATACTGAGACAGACAGACACACAGGGATCAGCACAATACTGAGACACACACAGGGATCAGCACAATACTGAGACACACAGGGATCAGCACAATACTGAGACACACAGGGATCAGCACAATACTGAGACACACAGACACACAGGGATCAGCACAATACTGAGACACACAGGGATCAGCACAATACTGAGACACACACAGGGATCAGCACAATACTGAGACACACAGACACACAGGGATCAGCACAATACTGAGACACACAGGGATCAGCACAATACTGAGACACACAGGGATCAGCACAATACTGAGACACACAGGGATCAGCACAATACTGAGACACACAGGGATCAGCACAATACTGAGACACACAGGGATCAGCACAATACTGAGACACACAGGGATCAGCACAATACTGAGACACACAGGGATCAGCACAATACTGAGACACACAGACACACAGGGATCAGCACAATACTGAGACACACAGGGATCAGCACAATACTGAGACACACAGGGATCAGCACAATACTGAGACACACAGGGATCAGCACAATACTGAGACACACAGACACACAGGGATCAGCACAATACTGAGACACACAGGGATCAGCACAATACTGAGACACACAGACACACAGGGATCAGCACAATACTGAGACACACAGGGATCAGCACAATACTGAGACACACAGGGATCAGCACAATACTGAGACACACAGACACACAGGGATCAGCACAATACTGAGACACACAGGGATCAGCACAATACTGAGACACACAGACACACAGGGATCAGCACAATACTGAGACACACAGACACACAGGGATCAGCACAATACTGAGACACACAGGGATCAGCACAATACTGAGACACACACAGGGATCAGCACAATACTGAGACACACAGACACACAGGGATCAGCACAATACTGAGACACACAGGGATCAGCACAATACTGAGACACACAGACACACAGGGATCAGCACAATACTGAGACACACAGACACACAGGGATCAGCACAATACTGAGACACACAGGGATCAGCACAATACTGAGACACACAGGGATCAGCACAATACTGAGACACACAGACACACAGGGATCAGCACAATACTGAGACACACAGGGATCAGCACAATACTGAGACACACAGACACACAGGGATCAGCACAATACTGAGACACACAGACACACAGGGATCAGCACAATACTGAGACACACACAGGGATCAGCACAATACTGAGACACACAGGGATCAGCACAATACTGAGACACACAGACACACAGGGATCAGCACAATACTGAGACACACAGGGATCAGCACAATACTGAGACACACAGGGATCAGCACAATACTGAGACACACAGGGATCAGCACAATACTGAGACACACAGGGATCAGCACAATACTGAGACACACAGGGATCAGCACAATACTGAGACACACAGACACAAAAGGATCAGCACAATACTGAGACACACAGACACACAGGGATCAGCACAATACTGAGACACACAGGGATCAGCACAATACTGAGACACACAGGGATCAGCACAATACTGAGACACACAGACACACAGGGATCAGCACAATACTGAGACACACAGACACACAGGGATCAGCACAATACTGAGACACACAGGGATCAGCACAATACTGAGACACACAGACACACAGGGATCAGCACAATACTGAGACACACAGACACACAGGGATCAGCACAATACTGAGACACACAGGGATCAGCACAATACTGAGACACACAGACACACAGGGATCAGCACAATACTGAGACACACAGACACACAGGGATCAGCACAATACTGAGACACACAGACACACAGGGATCAGCACAATACTGAGACACACAGGGATCAGCACAATACTGAGACACACAGACACACAGGGATCAGCACAATACTTAGACAGACACCCAGAGATCAGCACAATACTGACAGAAAGACACACAGGGATCAGCACAATACTGAGACACACAGACACACAGGGATCAGCACAATACTGAGACACACAGGGATCAGCACAATACTGAGACACACAGGGATCAGCACAATACTGAGACACACAGACACACAGGGATCAGCACAATACTGAGACACACAGACACACGGGGATCAACACAATACTGAGACACACAGGGATCAGCACAATACTGAGACACACAGACACACAGGGATCAGCACAATACTGAGACACACAGGGATCAGCACAATACTGAGACACACGGGGATCAGCACAATACTGAGACACACAGGGATCAGCACAATACTGAGACACACAGGGATCAGCACAATACTGAGACACACAGACACACGGGGATCAGCACAATACTGAGACACACGGGGATCAGCACAATACTGAGACACACAGGGATCAGCACAATACTGAGACACACAGGGATCAGCACAATACTGAGACACACAGACACACAGGGATCAGCACAATACTGAGACACACAGACACACAGGGATCAGCACAATACTGAGACACACAGACACACAGGGATCAGCACAATACTGAGACACACAGGGATCAGCACAATACTGAGACACACAGACACACAGGGATCAGCACAATACTGAGACACACAGGGATCAGCACAATACTGAGACACACAGACACACAGGGATCAGCACAATACTGAGACACACAGGGATCAGCACAATACTGAGACACACAGACACACAGGGATCAGCACAATACTGAGACACACAGGGATCAGCACAATACTGAGACACACAGGGATCAGCACAATACTGAGACACACAGGGCTCAGCACAATACTGAGACACACAGGGATCAGCACAATACTGAGACACACAGGGATCAGCACAATACTGAGACACACAGGGATCAGCACAATACTGAGACACACAGGGATCAGCACAATACTGAGACACACAGACACACAGGGATCAGCACAATACTGAGACACACAGGGATCAGCACAATACTGAGACACACAGACACACAGGGATCAGCACAATACTGAGACACACAGGGATCAGCACAATACTGAGACACACAGACACACAGGGATCAGCACAATACTGAGACACACAGGGATCAGCACAATACTGAGACACACAGGGATCAGCACAATACTGAGACACACAGACACACAGGGATCAGCACAATACTGAGACACACAGACACACAGGGATCAGCACAATACTGAGACACACAGGGATCAGCACAATACTGAGACACACAGACACACAGGGATCAGCACAATACTGAGACACACACAGGGATCAGCACAATACTGAGACACACAGGGATCAGCACAATACTGAGACACACAGGGATCAGCACAATACTGAGACACACAGGGATCAGCACAATACTGAGACACACAGGGATCAGCACAATACTGAGACACACACACAGGGATCAGCACAATACTGAGACACACAGGGATCAGCACAATACTGAGACACACAGGGATCAGCACAATACTGAGACACACAGGGATCAGCACAATACTGAGACACACAGGGATCAGCACAATACTGAGACACACAGACACACAGGGATCAGCACAATACTGAGACACACAGGGATCAGCACAATACTGAGACACACAGACACACAGGGATCAGCACAATACTGAGACACACAGGGATCAGCACAATACTGAGACACACAGACACACAGGGATCAGCACAATACTGAGACACACACAGGGATCAGCACAATACTGAGACACACACAGGGATCAGCACAATACTGAGACACACAGGGATCAGCACAATACTGAGACACACAGACACACAGGGATCAGCACAATACTGAGACACACAGACACACAGGGATCAGCACAATACTGAGACACACACAGGGATCAGCACAATACTGAGACACACAGGGATCAGCACAATACTGAGACACACAGACACACAGGGATCAGCACAATACTGAGACACAGGGATCAGCACAATACTGAGACACACAGGGATCAGCACAATACTGAGACACACAGGGATCAGCACAATACTGAGACACACAGGGATCAGCACAATACTGAGACACACAGACACACAGGGATCAGCACAATACTTAGACAGACACCCAGGGATCAGCACAATACTGAGACACACAGACACACAGGGATCAGCACAATACTGAGACACACAGGGATCAGCACAATACTGAGACACACAGGGATCAGCACAATACTGAGACACACAGGGATCAGCACAATACTGAGACACATAGACACACAGGGATCAGCACAATACTGAGACACACAGGGATCAGCACAATACTGAGACACACTGGGATCAGCACAATACTGAGACACAGACACACAGGGATCAGCACAATACTGAGACACACAGACACACAGGGATCAGCACAATACTGAGACACACAGGGATCAGCACAATACTGAGACACACAGACACACAGGGATCAGCACAATACTGAGACACACAGGGATCAGCACAATACTGAGATACACAGGGATCAGCACAATACTGAGACACACAGACACACAGGGATCAGCACAACACTGAGACACACAGACACACAGGGATCAGCACAATACTGAGACACACAGACACACAGGGATCAGCACAATACTGAGACACACAGGGATCAGCACAATACTGAGACACACAGACACACAGGGATCAGCACAATACTGAGACACACAGGGATCAGCACAATACTGAGACACACAGGGATCAGCACAATACTGAGACACACAGCACAGGATCAGCACAATACTGAGACACACAGGGATCAGCACAATACTGAGACACACAGGGATCAGCACAATACTGAGACACACAGGGATCAGCACAATACTGAGACACACAGGGATCAGCACAATACTGAGACACACAGGGATCAGCACAATACTGAGACACACAGGGATCAGCACAATACTGAGACACACAGACACAGGGATCAGCACAATACTGAGACACACAGGGATCAGCACAATACTGAGACACACAGACACACAGGGATCAGCACAATACTGAGACACACAGGGATCAGCACAATACTGAGACACACAGGGATCAGCACAATACTGAGACACACAGACACACAGGGATCAGCACAATACTGAGACACACAGGGATCAGCACAATACTGAGACACAGACACACAGGGATCAGCACAATACTGAGACACACAGGGATCAGCACAATACTGAGACACAGAGACACACAGGGATCAGCACAATACTGAGACACAAGGGGATCAGCACAATACTGAGACACACGGGCATCAGCACAATACTGAGACACACAGGGATCAGCACAATACTGAGACACACAGACACACAGAGATCAGCACAATACTGAGACACACAGACACACAGGGATCAGCACAATACTGAGACAGACACCCAGGGATCAGCACAATACTGAGACACACAGGGATCAGCACAATACTGAGACACACAGGGATCAGCACAATACTGAGACACACAGACACACAGGGATCAGCACAATACTGAGACACACAGGGATCAGCACAATACTGAGACACACAGGGATCAGCACAATACTGAGACACACAGGGATCAGCACAATACTGAGACACACAGACACACAGGGATCAGCACAATACTGAGACACACAGGGATCAGCACAATACTGAGACACACAGACACACAGGGATCAGCACAATACTGAGACACACAGGGATCAGCACAATACTGAGACACACAGACACACAGGGATCAGCACAATACTGAGACACACAGGGATCAGCACAATACTGAGACACACAGACACACAGGGATCAGCACAATACTGAGACACACAGACACACAGGGATCAGCACAATACTGAGACACACAGGGATCAGCACAATACTGAGACACACAGGGATCAGCACAATACTGAGACACACAGACACACAGGGATCAGCACAATACTGAGACACACAGGGATCAGCACAATACTGAGACACACAGGGATCAGCACAATACTGAGACACACAGACACAGGGATCAGCACAATACTGAGACACACAGGGATCAGCACAATACTGAGACACACAGGGATCAGCACAATACTGAGACACACAGACACACAGGGATCAGCACAATACTGAGACACACAGGGATCAGCACAATACTGAGACACACACACGGGATCAGCACAATACTGAGACACACAGACACACAGGGATCAGCACAATACTGAGACACACAGGGATCAGCACAATACTGAGACACACAGACACACAGGGATCAGCACAATACTGAGACACACAGACACACAGGGATCAGCACAATACTGAGACACACAGGGATCAGCACAATACTGAGACACACAGGGATCAGCACAATACTGAGACACACAGACACACAGGGATCAGCACAATACTGAGACACACAGACACACAGGGATCAGCACAATACTGAGACACACAGGGATCAGCACAATACTGAGACACACAGACACACGGGGATCAGCACAATACTGAGACACACAGACACACAGGGATCAGCACAATACTGAGACACACAGACACACAGGGATCAGCACAATACTGAGACACACAGGGATCAGCACAATACTGAGACACACAGACACACGGGATCAGCACAATACTGAGACACACACAGGGATCAGCACAATACTGAGACACACAGGGATCAGCACAATACTGAGACACACAGGGATCAGCACAATACTGAGACACACAGACACACAGGGATCAGCACAATACTGAGACACACAGACACACAGGGATCAGCACAATACTGAGACACACAGGGATCAGCACAATACTGAGACACACAGGGATCAGCACAATACTGAGACACACAGGGGATCAGCACAATACTGAGACACACAGGGATCAGCACAATACTGAGACACACAGGGATCAGCACAATACTGAGACACACAGGGATCAGCACAATACTGAGACACACAGGGATCAGCACAATACTGAGACACACAGACACACAGGGATCAGCACAATACTGAGACACACAGAGGATCAGCACAATACTGAGACACACAGACACACAGGGATCAGCACAATACTGAGACACACAGGGATCAGCACAATACTGAGACACACAGGGATCAGCACAATACTGAGACACACAGACACACAGGATCAGCACAATACTGAGACACACAGGGATCAGCACAATACTGAGACACACAGACACACAGGGATCAGCACAATACTGAGACACACAGACACACAGGGATCAGCACAATACTGAGACACACAGGGATCAGCACAATACTGAGACACACAGACACACAGGGATCAGCACAATACTGAGACACACAGGGATCAGCACAATACTGAGACACACAGACACACAGGATCAGCACAATACTGAGACACACAGGGATCAGCACAATACTGAGACACACAGGGATCAGCACAATACTGAGACACACAGGGATCAGCACAATACTGAGACACACAGACACACAGGATCAGCACAATACTGAGACACACAGGGATCAGCACAATACTGAGACACACAGACACACAGGGATCAGCACAATACTGAGATACACAGGGATCAGCACAATACTGAGACACACAGACACACAGGGATCAGCACAATACTGAGACACACAGGGATCAGCACAATACTGAGACACACAGGGATCAGCACAATACTGAGACACACAGACACACAGGGATCAGCACAATACTGAGACACACAGGGATCAGCACAATACTGAGACACAGAGACACACAGGGATCAGCACAATACTGAGACACAAAGGGATCAGCACAATACTGAGACACACGGGGATCAGCACAATACTGAGACACACAGGGATCAGCACAATACTGAGACACACAGACACACAGGGATCAGCACAATACTGAGACACACAGACACACAGGGATCAGCACAATACTGAGACACACGGGGATCAGCACAATACTGAGACACACAGGGATCAGCACAATACTGAGACACACAGACACACAGGGATCAGCACAATACTGAGACACACAGGGATCAGCACAATACTGAGACACACAGGGATCAGCACAATACTGAGACACACAGGGATCAGCACAATACTGAGACACACAGACACACAGGGATCAGCACAATACTGAGACACACACACAGGGATCAGCACAATACTGAGACACACAGCACAGGGATCAGCACAATACTGAGACACACAGACACACAGGATCAGCACAATACTGAGACACACAGGGATCAGCACAATACTGAGACACACAGGGATCAGCACAATACTGAGACACACAGGGATCAGCACAATACTGAGACACACAGACACACAGGGATCAGCACAATACTGAGACACACAGGGATCAGCACAATACTGAGACACACAGGGATCAGCACAATACTGAGACACACACAGGGATCAGCACAATACTGAGACACACAGACACACAGGGATCAGCACAATACTGAGACACACAGGGATCAGCACAATACTGAGACACACAGACACAGGGATCAGCACAATACTGAGACACACAGGGATCAGCACAATACTGAGACACACAGGGATCAGCACAATACTGAGACACACAGACACACGGGATCAGCACAATACTGAGACACACAGACACACAGGATCAGCACAATACTGAGACACACAGACACAGGGATCAGCACAATACTGAGACACACAGGGATCAGCACAATACTGAGACACACAGACACACAGGGATCAGCACAATACTGAGACACACAGACACACAGGGATCAGCACAATACTGAGACACACAGACACACAGGATCAGCACAATACTGAGACACACAGGGATCAGCACAATACTGAGACACACAGGGATCAGCACAATACTGAGACACACAGACACACAGGGATCAGCACAATACTGAGACACACAGGGATCAGCACAATACTGAGACACACAGGGATCAGCACAATACTGAGACACACAGACACACAGGATCAGCACAATACTGAGACACACAGGGATCAGCACAATACTGAGACACACAGACACACGGGATCAGCACAATACTGAGACACACAGGGATCAGCACAATACTGAGACACACAGGGATCAGCACAATACTGAGACACACACACAGGGATCAGCACAATACTGAGACACACAGGGATCAGCACAATACTGAGACACACAGGGATCAGCACAATACTGAGACACACAGGGATCAGCACAATACTGAGACACACAGGGATCAGCACAATACTGAGACACACAGACACACAGGGATCAGCACAATACTGAGACACACAGGGATCAGCACAATACTGAGACACACAGGGATCAGCACAATACTGAGATACACAGACACACAGGGATCAGCACAATACTGAGACACACAGGGATCAGCACAATACTGAGACACAGACACACAATGATCAGCACAATACTGAGACACACAGGGATCAGCACAATACTGAGACACAGAGACACACAGGGATCAGCACAATACTGAGACACAAGGGGATCAGCACAATACTGAGACACACGGGGATCAGCACAATACTGAGACACACAGGGATCAGCACAATACTGAGACACACAGGGATCAGCACAATACTGAGACACACAGGGATCAGCACAATACTGAGACACACAGACACACAGGGATCAGCACAATACTGAGACACACAGACACACAGGGATCAGCACAATACTGAGACACACAGACACACAGGGATCAGCACAATACTGAGACACACAGGGATCAGCACAATACTGAGACACACAGGGATCAGCACAATACTGAGACACACAGGGATCAGCACAATACTGAGACACACAGGGATCAGCACAATACTGAGACACAGGGATCAGCACAATACTGAGACACACAGGGATCAGCACAATACTGAGACACACAGGGATCAGCACAATACTGACACACAGACACACAGGGATCAGCACAATACTGAGACACACAGGGATCAGCACAATACTGAGACACACAGGGATCAGCACAATACTGAGACACACAGACACACAGGGATCAGCACAATACTGAGACACACAGGGATCAGCACAATACTGAGACACACAGACACAGGGATCAGCACAATACTGAGACACACAGACACACAGGGATCAGCACAATACTGAGACACACAGGGATCAGCACAATACTGAGACACACAGACACACAGGGATCAGCACAATACTGAGACACACAGGGATCAGCACAATACTGAGACACAGCACAGGGATCAGCACAATACTGAGACACACAGGGATCAGCACAATACTGAGACACAGACACACAGGGATCAGCACAATACTGAGACACACAGGGATCAGCACAATACTGAGACACAGAGACACACAGGGATCAGCACAATACTGAGACACACAGGGATCAGCACAATACTGAGACACACAGACACACAGGGATCAGCACAATACTGAGACACACAGGGATCAGCACAATACTGAGACACACAGACACACAGGGATCAGCACAATACTGAGACACACAGACACACAGGGATCAGCACAATACTGAGACACACAGGGATCAGCACAATACTGAGACACACAGGGATCAGCACAATACTGAGACACACAGACACACAGGGATCAGCACAATACTGAGACACACAGGGATCAGCACAATACTGAGACACACAGACACACAGGGATCAGCACAATACTGAGACACACAGACACACAGGGATCAGCACAATACTGAGACACACAGGGATCAGCACAATACTGAGACACACAGACACACAGGGATCAGCACAATACTGAGACACACAGGGATCAGCACAATACTGAGACACACACAGGGATCAGCACAATACTGAGACACACAGGGATCAGCACAATACTGAGACACACAGACACACAGGATCAGCACAATACTGAGACACACAGGGATCAGCACAATACTGAGACACACAGGGATCAGCACAATACTGAGACACACAGGGATCAGCACAATACTGAGACACACAGGGATCAGCACAATACTGAGACACACAGACACACAGGGATCAGCACAATACTGAGACACACAGGGATCAGCACAATACTGAGACACACAGGGATCAGCACAATACTGAGACACACAGACACACAGGGATCAGCACAATATTGAGACACACAGGGATCAGCACAATACTGAGACACACATGGATCAGCACAATACTGAGACACACAAACACACCGGATCAGCACAATACTGAGACACACAGGGATCAGCACAATTCTGAGACACAGAGACACACAGGGATCAGCACAATACTGAGACACACAGGATTCAGCACAATACTGAGACACACAGACACACAGGGATCAGCAGAATACTGAGACACACAGGGATCAGCACAATACTGAGACACACAGACACACAGGATCAGCACAATACTGAGACACACAGGGATCAGCACAATACTGAGACACACACAGGGATCAGCACAATACTGAGACACACAGACACACAGGGATCAGCACAATACTGAGACACACAGACACACAGGGATCAGCACAATACTGAGACACACAGGGATCAGCACAATACTGAGACACACAGACACACAGGGATCAGCACAATACTGAGACACACAGGGATCAGCACAATACTGAGACACACAGGGCTCAGCACAATACTGAGACACACAGGGATCAGCACAATACTGAGACACACACACAGGGATCAGCACAATACTGAGACACACAGGGATCAGCACAATACTGAGACACACAGACACACAGGGATCAGCACAATACTGAGACACACAGGGATCAGCACAATACTGAGACACACAGACACACAGGGATCAGCACAATACTGAGACACACAGGGATCAGCACAATACTGAGACACACAGACACACGGGGATCAGCACAATACTGAGACACACAGGGATCAGCACAATACTGAGACACACAGGGATCAGCACAATACTGAGACACACAGACACACAGGGATCAGCACAATACTGAGACACACAGGGATCAGCACAATACTGAGACACACAGACACACACGGATCAGCACAATACTGAGACACACAGGGATCAGCACAATACTGAGACACACAGGGATCAGCACAATACTGAGACACACAGACACACAGGGATCAGCACAATACTGAGACACACAGACACACAGGGATCAGCACAATACTGAGACACACAGGGATCAGCACAATACTGAGACACACAGACACACAGGGATCAGCACAATACTGAGACACACAGGGATCAGCACAATACTGAGACACACAGACACACAGGGATCAGCACAATACTGAGACACACAGGGATCAGCACAATACTGAGACACACAGGGATCAGCACAATACTGAGACACACAGGGATCAGCACAATACTGAGACACACAGGGATCAGCACAATACTGAGACACACAGGGATCAGCACAATACTGAGACACACAGGGATCAGCACAATACTGAGACACACAGGGATCAGCACAATACTGAGACACACAGGGATCAGCACAATACTGAGACACACAGGGATCAGCACAATACTGAGACACACAGGGATCAGCACAATACTGAGACACACAGGGATCAGCACAATACTGAGACACACAGACACACAGGGATCAGCACAATACTGAGACACACAGGGATCAGCACAATACTGAGACACACAGGGATCAGCACAATACTGAGACACACAGACACAGGATCAGCACAATACTGAGACACACAGGGATCAGCACAATACTGAGACACACAGACACACAGGGATCAGCACAATACTGAGACACACAGGGATCAGCACAATACTGAGACACACAGACACACAGGGATCAGCACAATACTGAGACACACAGGGATCAGCACAATACTGAGACACACAGGGATCAGCACAATACTGAGACACACAGGGATCAGCACAATACTGAGACACACAGGGATCAGCACAATACTGAGACACACAGACACACAGGGATCAGCACAATACTGAGACACACAGGGATCAGCACAATACTGAGACACACAGACACACAGGGATCAGCACAATACTGAGACACACAGACACACAGGGATCAGCACAATACTGAGACACACAGGGATCAGCACAATACTGAGACACAGACACACAGGGATCAGCACAATACTGAGACACACAGGGATCAGCACAATACTGAGACACACAGACACAAAGGGATCAGCACAATACTGAGACACACAGGGATCAGCACAATACTGAGACACACAGACACACAGGGATCAGCACAATACTGAGACACACAGGGATCAGCACAATACTGAGACACACAGACACACAGGATCAGCACAATACTGAGACACACAGGGATCAGCACAATACTGAGACACACAGACACACAGGGATCAGCACAATACTGAGACACACAGGGATCAGCACAATACTGAGACACACAGACACACAGGGATCAGCACAATATTGAGACACACAGGGATCAGCACAATACTGAGACACACAGACACACGGGATCAGCACAATACTGAGACACACAGGGATCAGCACAATACTGAGACACACAGACACACAGGGATCAGCACAATACTGAGACACACAGGGATCAGCACAATACTGAGACACAGACACACAGGGATCAGCACAATACTGAGACACACAGGGATCAGCACAATACTGAGACACACAGGGATCAGCACAATACTGAGACACACAGGGATCAGCACAATACTGAGACACACAGACACACAGGGATCAGCACAATACTGAGACACACAGACACACAGGATCAGCACAATACTGAGACACACAGGGATCAGCACAATACTGAGACACACAGACACACAGGGATCAGCACAATACTGAGACACACAGGGATCAGCACAATACTGAGACACACAGACACACAGGGATCAGCACAATACTGAGACACACAGGGATCAGCACAATACTGAGACACACAGACACACAGGATCAGCACAATACTGAGACACACAGACACAGGATCAGCACAATACTGAGACACACAGGGATCAGCACAATACTGAGACACACAGACACACAGGGATCAGCACAATACTGAGACACACAGGGATCAGCACAATACTGAGACACACAGACACACAGGGATCAGCACAATACTGAGACACACAGGGATCAGCACAATACTGAGACACACAGAAACACGGGGATCAGCACAATACTGAGACACAGGGATCAGCACAATACTGAGACACACAGACACACAGGGATCAGCACAAAAGTGAGACACACAGACACACGGGGATCAGCACAATACTGAGAAACACAGGGATCAGCACAATACTGAGACACACAGGGATCAGCACAATACTGAGACACAAAGGGATCAGCACAATACTGAGACACACAGACACACAGGGATCAGCACAATACTGAGACACACAGGGATCAGCACAATACTGAGACACACAGACACACAGGGATCAGCACAATACTGAGACACACAGGGATCAGCACAATACTGAGACACACAGACACACAGGGATCAGCACAATACTGAGACACACAGGGATCAGCACAATACTGAGACACACAGACACACAGGGATCAGCACAATACTGAGACACACAGGGATCAGCACAATACTGAGACACACAGGGATCAGCACAATACTGAGACACACAGGGATCAGCACAATACTGAGACACACAGGGATCAGCACAATACTGAGACACACAGGGATCAGCACAATACTGAGACACACAGGGATCAGCACAATACTGAGACACACAGGGATCAGCACAATACTGAGACACACAGACACACAGGATCAGCACAATACTGAGACACACAGGGATCAGCACAATACTGAGACACACAGGGATCAGCACAATACTGAGACACACAGACACAGGGATCAGCACAATACTGAGACACACAGACACACGGGATCAGCACAATACTGAGACACACAGACACACAGGGATCAGCACAATACTGAGACACACAGGGATCAGCACAATACTGAGACACACAGACACACAGGGATCAGCACAATACTGAGACACACAGGGATCAGCACAATACTGAGACACACAGGGATCAGCACAATACTGAGACACACACACGGGATCAGCACAATACTGAGACACACAGGGATCAGCACAATACTGAGACACACAGGGATCAGCACAATACTGAGACACACAGACACACAGGGATCAGCACAATACTGAGACACACAGGGATCAGCACAATACTGAGACACACAGGGATCAGCACAATACTGAGACACACAGACACACAGGGATCAGCACAATACTGAGACACACAGGGATCAGCACAATACTGAGACACACAGGGATCAGCACAATACTGAGACACACAGGGATCAGCACAATACTGAGACACACAGACACACAGGGATCAGCACAATACTGAGACACACAGGGATCAGCACAATACTGAGACACACAGACACACAGGGATCAGCACAATACTGAGACACACAGGGATCAGCACAATACTGAGACACACAGGGATCAGCACAATACTGAGACACACAGGGATCAGCACAATACTGAGACACACAGGGATCAGCACAATACTGAGACACACAGACACACAGGGATCAGCACAATACTGAGACACACAGACACAGGATCAGCACAATACTGAGACACACAGGGATCAGCACAATACTGAGACACACACAGGGATCAGCACAATACTGAGACACACAGGGATCAGCACAATACTGAGACACACAGGGATCAGCACAATACTGAGACACACACAGGGATCAGCACAATACTGAGACACACAGACACACGGGATCAGCACAATACTGAGACACACAGACACACAGGGATCAGCACAATACTGAGACACACAGGGATCAGCACAATACTGAGACACACAGACACACAGGGATCAGCACAATACTGAGACACACAGACACACAGGGATCAGCACAATACTGAGACACACAGGGATCAGCACAATACTGAGACACACACAGGGATCAGCACAATACTGAGACACACACACACGGGATCAGCACAATACTGAGACACACAGACACACAGGATCAGCACAATACTGAGACACACAGGGATCAGCACAATACTGAGACACACAGGGATCAGCACAATACTGAGACACACAGGGATCAGCACAATACTGAGACACACAGGGATCAGCACAATACTGAGACACACAGGGATCAGCACAATACTGAGACACACAGGGATCAGCACAATACTGAGACACACAGGGATCAGCACAATACTGAGACACACAGGGATCAGCACAATACTGAGACACACAGACACACAGAGATCAGCACAATACTGAGACACACAGACACACAGGGATCAGCACAATACTGAGACACACAGGGATCAGCACAATACTGAGACACACACAGGGATCAGCACAATACTGAGACACACAGACACACAGGGATCAGCACAATACTGAGACACACAGACACACAGGGATCAGCACAATACTGAGACACACAGACACACAGGGATCAGCACAATACTGAGACACACAGGGATCAGCACAATACTGAGACACACAGACACACAGGGATCAGCACAATACTGAGACACACAGGGATCAGCACAATACTGAGACACACAGACACACAGGGATCAGCACAATACTGAGACACACAGACACACAGGGATCAGCACAATACTGAGACACACAGGGATCAGCACAATACTGAGACACACAGACACACAGGGATCAGCACAATACTGAGACACACAGGGATCAGCACAATACTGAGACACACAGGGATCAGCACAATACTGAGACACACAGACACAAAAGGATCAGCACAATACTGAGACACACAGACACACAGGGATCAGCACAATACTGAGACACACAGGGATCAGCACAATACTGAGACACACAGGGATCAGCACAATACTGAGACACACAGGGATCAGCACAATACTGAGACACACAGACACACAGGGATCAGCACAATACTGAGACACACAGGGATCAGCACAATACTGAGACACACAGACACACAGGGATCAGCACAATACTGAGACACACAGACACACAGGGATCAGCACAATACTGAGACACACAGGGATCAGCACAATACTGAGACACACAGACACACAGGATCAGCACAATACTGAGACACACAGGGATCAGCACAATACTGAGACACACACAGGGATCAGCACAATACTGAGACACACAGACACACAGGGATCAGCACAATACTGAGACACACAGACACACAGGATCAGCACAATACTGAGACACACAGGGATCAGCACAATACTGAGACACACAGACACACAGGGATCAGCACAATACTGAGACACACAGGGATCAGCACAATACTGAGACACACACAGGGATCAGCACAATACTGAGACACACAGGGATCAGCACAATACTGAGACACACAGGGATCAGCACAATACTGAGACACACAGGGATCAGCACAATACTGAGACACACAGACACACAGGATCAGCACAATACTGAGACACACAGGGATCAGCACAATACTGAGACACACAGACACACAGGGATCAGCACAATACTGAGACACACAGACACACAGGGATCAGCACAATACTGAGACACACAGGGATCAGCACAATACTGAGACACAGACACACAGGGATCAGCACAATACTGAGACACACAGGGATCAGCACAATACTGAGACACAGAGACACACAGGGATCAGCACAATACTGAGACACACAGGGATCAGCACAATACTGAGACACACGGGGATCAGCACAATACTGAGACACAGACACACAGGGATCAGCACAATACTGAGACACACAGACACACAGGGATCAGCACAATACTGAGACACACAGGGATCAGCACAATACTGAGACACACAGACACACAGGGATCAGCACAATACTGAGACACACAGGGATCAGCACAATACTGAGACACACAGGGATCAGCACAATACTGAGACACACAGGGATCAGCACAATACTGAGACACACAGGGATCAGCACAATACTGAGACACACAGGGATCAGCACAATACTGAGACACACAGACACACAGGGATCAGCACAACACTGAGACACACAGACACACAGGGATCAGCACAATACTGAGACACACAGACACAGGGATCAGCACAATACTGAGACACACAGGGATCAGCACAATACTGAGACACACAGACACAGGATCAGCACAATACTGAGACACACACAGGGATCAGCACAATACTGAGACACACAGGGATCAGCACAATACTGAGACACACAGGGATCAGCACAATACTGAGACACACAGACAGGATCAGCACAATACTGAGACACACAGACACACAGGATCAGCACAATACTGAGACACACAGGGATCAGCACAATACTGAGACACACACAGGGATCAGCACAATACTGAGACACACAGGGATCAGCACAATACTGAGACACACAGACACACAGGGATCAGCACAATACTGAGACACACAGGGATCAGCACAATACTGAGACACACAGACACACAGGGATCAGCACAATACTGAGACACACAGGGATCAGCACAATACTGAGACACACAGGGATCAGCACAATACTGAGACACACAGGGATCAGCACAATACTGAGACACACAGACACACAGGGATCAGCACAATACTGAGACACACAGACACAGGGATCAGCACAATACTGAGACACACAGGGATCAGCACAATACTGAGACACACAGGGATCAGCACAATACTGAGACACACAGACACACAGGGATCAGCACAATACTGAGACACACAGGGATCAGCACAATACTGAGACACACCGGGATCAGCACAATACTGAGACACACAGGGATCAGCACAATAATGACACAGACACACGGGGATAAGCACAATACTCAGAGACACACAGGTAAGCACACAATACTGAGACACACAGACACACAGGGATCAGCACAATACTTAGACAGACACCCAGGGATCAGCACAATACTGAGACACACAGACACACAGGAATCAGCACAATACTGAGACACACAAGGATCAGCACAATACTGAGACACACAGGGCTCAGCCCAATACTGAGACACACAGTCAGCACAATACTGAGACACACAGGGCTCAGCACAATACTGAGACACACAGGGCTCAGCCCAATACTGAGACACACAGGGATCAGCACAATACTGAGACACACAGGGATCAGCACAATACTGAGACACACAGACACACAGGGATCAGCACAATACTGAGACACACAGACACACAGGATCAGCACAATACTGAGACACACAGGGATCAGCACAATACTGAGCACACACACAGGGATCAGCACAATACTGAGACACACAGGGATCAGCACAATACTGAGACACACAGACACACAGGATCAGCACAATACTGAGACACACAGGGATCAGCACAATACTGAGACACACAGGGATCAGCACAATACTGAGACACACAGGGATCAGCACAATACTGAGACACACAGACACACAGGGATCAGCACAATACTGAGACACACAGGGATCAGCACAATACTGAGACACACAGGGATCAGCACAATACTGAGACACACAGGGATCAGCACAATACTGAGACACACAGACACACAGGGATCAGCACAATACTGAGACACACAGGGATCAGCACAATACTGAGACACACAGACACACAGGGATCAGCACAATACTGAGACACACAGGGATCAGCACAATACTGAGACACACAGACACAGGGATCAGCACAATACTGAGACACACAGGGATCAGCACAATACTGAGACACACAGGGATCAGCACAATACTGAGACACACAGGGATCAGCACAATACTGAGACACACAGACACACAGGATCAGCACAATACTGAGACACACAGACACACAGGGATCAGCACAATACTGAGACACACAGGGATCAGCACAATACTGAGACACACAGGGATCAGCACAATACTGAGACACACAGACACACAGGATCAGCACAATACTGAGACACACAGGGATCAGCACAATACTGAGACACACAGACACACAGGGATCAGCACAATACTGAGACACACAGGGATCAGCACAATACTGAGACACACAGGGATCAGCACAATACTGAGACACACAGACACACAGGGATCAGCACAATACTGAGACACACAGGGATCAGCACAATACTGAGACACACAGGGATCAGCACAATACTGAGACACACAGGGATCAGCACAATACTGAGACACACAGACACACAGGGATCAGCACAATACTGAGACACACAGGGATCAGCACAATACTGAGACACACAGACACACAGGATCAGCACAATACTGAGACACACAGACACACAGGATCAGCACAATACTGAGACACACAGGGATCAGCACAATACTGAGACACACAGACACACAGGGATCAGCACAATACTGAGACACACAGGGATCAGCACAATACTGAGACACACAGGGATCAGCACAATACTGAGACACACAGACACACAGGGATCAGCACAATACTGAGACACACAGGGATCAGCACAATACTGAGACACACAGGGATCAGCACAATACTGAGACACACACAGGGATCAGCACAATACTGAGACACACAGACACAGGGATCAGCACAATACTGAGACACACAGGGATCAGCACAATACTGAGACACACGACACAGGGATCAGCACAATACTGAGACACACAGGGATCAGCACAATACTGAGACACACAGACACACAGGGATCAGCACAATACTGAGACACACAGGGATCAGCACAATACTGAGACACACAGGGATCAGCACAATACTGAGACACACAGGGATCAGCACAATACTGAGACACACAGGGATCAGCACAATACTGAGACACACAGACACACAGGGATCAGCACAATACTTAGACAGACACCCAGAGATCAGCACAATACTGAGACACACAGACACACAGGAATCAGCACAATACTGAGACACACAGGGATCAGCACAATACTGAGACACACAGGGATCAGCACAATACTGAGACACACAGGGATCAGCACAATACTGAGACACACAGACACACAGAGATCAGCACAATACTGAGATACACAGGGATCAGCACAATACTGAGACACACAGGGATCAGCACAATACTGAGACACACAGCACAGGGATCAGCACAATACTGAGACACACAGACACACAGGGATCAGCACAATACTGAGACACACAGGGATCAGCACAATACTGAGACACACAGGGATCAGCACAATACTGAGACACACAGGGATCAGCACAATACTGAGACACACAGACACACAGGGATCAGCACAATACTGAGACACACAGACACACAGGATCAGCACAATACTGAGACACACAGGGATCAGCACAATACTGAGACACACAGGGATCAGCACAATACTGAGACACACAGACACACAGGGATCAGCACAATACTGAGACACACAGGGATCAGCACAATACTGAGACACACAGACACAGGGATCAGCACAATACTGAGACACACAGGGATCAGCACAATACTGAGACACACAGGGATCAGCACAATACTGAGACACACAGACACACAGGGATCAGCACAATACTGAGACACACAGGGATCAGCACAATACTGAGACACACAGCACAGGATCAGCACAATACTGAGACACACAGGGATCAGCACAATACTGAGACACACAGACACACAGGGATCAGCACAATACTGAGACACACAGGGATCAGCACAATACTGAGACACACACACAGGGATCAGCACAATACTGAGACACACAGGGATCAGCACAATACTGAGACACACAGACACACAGGGATCAGCACAATACTGAGACACACACACAGGGATCAGCACAATACTGAGACACACACAGGGATCAGCACAATACTGAGACACACAGACACACAGGGATCAGCACAATACTGAGACACACAGGGATCAGCACAATACTGAGACACACAGACACACAGGGATCAGCACAATACTGAGACACACAGACACAGGGATCAGCACAATACTGAGACACACAGGGATCAGCACAATACTGAGACACACAGGGATCAGCACAATACTGAGACACACAGACACACAGGGATCAGCACAATACTGAGACACACAGGGATCAGCACAATACTGAGACACACAGGGATCAGCACAATACTGAGACACACACACAGGGATCAGCACAATACTGAGACACACACACAGGGATCAGCACAATACTGAGACACACACAGGGATCAGCACAATACTGAGACACACAGGGATCAGCACAATACTGAGACACACAGACACACAGGGATCAGCACAATACTGAGACACACAGACACAGGATCAGCACAATACTGAGACACACACAGGGATCAGCACAATACTGAGACACACAGGGATCAGCACAATACTGAGACACACACACAGGGATCAGCACAATACTGAGACACACAGACACAGGGATCAGCACAATACTGAGACACACAGGGATCAGCACAATACTGAGACACACAGGGATCAGCACAATACTGAGACACACAGACACACAGGGATCAGCACAATACTGAGACACACAGGGATCAGCACAATACTGAGACACACAGGGATCAGCACAATACTGAGACACACAGGGATCAGCACAATACTGAGACACACAGACACACAGGGATCAGCACAATACTGAGACACACAGGGATCAGCACAATACTGAGACACACAGACACACAGGATCAGCACAATACTGAGACACACAGGGATCAGCACAATACTGAGACACACACAGGGATCAGCACAATACTGAGACACACACGGGATCAGCACAATACTGAGACACACAGGGATCAGCACAATACTGAGACACACAGACACAGGGATCAGCACAATACTGAGACACACAGGGATCAGCACAATACTGAGACACACAGGGATCAGCACAATACTGAGACACACAGACACACAGGATCAGCACAATACTGAGACACACAGACACACAGGGATCAGCACAATACTGAGACACACAGGGATCAGCACAATACTGAGACACACAGCAGGATCAGCACAATACTGAGACACACAGACACACAGGATCAGCACAATACTGAGACACACAGGGATCAGCACAATACTGAGACACACAGGGATCAGCACAATACTGAGACACACAGACACACAGGGATCAGCACAATACTGAGACACACAGACACACAGGATCAGCACAATACTGAGACACACACGGGATCAGCACAATACTGAGACACACAGACACACAGGATCAGCACAATACTGAGACACACAGACACACAGGGATCAGCACAATACTGAGACACACAGACACACAGGGATCAGCACAATACTGAGACACACAGGGATCAGCACAATACTGAGACACACAAGGATCAGCACAATACTGAGACACACAGACACACGGGGATCAGCACAATACTGAGACACACAGGGATCAGCACAATACTGAGACACACAGACACACAAGGATCAGCACAATACTGAGACACACAGGGATCAGCACAATACTGAGACACACAAGGATCAGCACAATACTGAGACACACAGACACACAGGGATCAGCACAATACTGAGACACACAGGGATCAGCACAATACTGAGACACACAAGGATCAGCACAATACTGAGACACACAGGGATCAGCACAATACTGAGACACACAGGGATCAGCACAATACTGAGACACACAGGGATCAGCACAATACTGAGACACACAGACACACAGGGATCAGCACAATACTGAGACACACAGGGATCAGCACAATACTGAGACACACAGGGATCAGCACAATACTGAGACACACAGGGATCAGCACAATACTGAGACACACAGGGATCAGCACAATACTGAGACACACAGACACACAGGGATCAGCACAATACTGAGACACACAGACACACAGGATCAGCACAATACTGAGACACACAGGGATCAGCACAATACTGAGACACACAGGGATCAGCACAATACTGAGACACACAGACACACAGGGATCAGCACAATACTGAGACACACAGGGATCAGCACAATACTGAGACACACAGACACAGGGATCAGCACAATACTGAGACACACAGGGATCAGCACAATACTGAGACACACAGGGATCAGCACAATACTGAGACACACAGACACACAGGATCAGCACAATACTGAGACACACAGACACACAGGGATCAGCACAATACTGAGACACACAGGGATCAGCACAATACTGAGACACACAGGGATCAGCACAATACTGAGACACACAGACACAGGGATCAGCACAATACTGAGACACACAGGGATCAGCACAATACTGAGACACACAGACACACAGGGATCAGCACAATACTGAGACACACAGGGATCAGCACAATACTGAGACACACAGGGATCAGCACAATACTGAGACACACAGACACACAGGGATCAGCACAATACTGAGACACACAGGGATCAGCACAATACTGAGACACACAAGGATCAGCACAATACTGAGACACACAGGGATCAGCACAATACTGAGACACACAGGGATCAGCACAATACTGAGACACACAGACACACAGGGATCAGCACAATACTGAGACACACAGGGATCAGCACAATACTGAGACACACAGACACACAGGGATCAGCACAATACTGAGACACACAGACACACAGGATCAGCACAATACTGAGACACACAGGGATCAGCACAATACTGAGACACACAGACACACAGGATCAGCACAATACTGAGACACACAGGGATCAGCACAATACTGAGACACACAGACACACAGGATCAGCACAATACTGAGACACACAGGGATCAGCACAATACTGAGACACACAGGGATCAGCACAATACTGAGACACACAGACACACAGGATCAGCACAATACTGAGACACACAGGGATCAGCACAATACTGAGACACACAGACACACGCGGATCAGCACAATACTGAGACACACAGGGATCAGCACAATACTGAGACACACAGGGATCAGCACAATACTGAGACACACAGACACACAGGATCAGCACAATACTGAGACACACAGACACACAGGGATCAGCACAATACTGAGACACACAGGGATCAGCACAATACTGAGACACACAGGGATCAGCACAATACTGAGACACACAGGGATCAGCACAATACTGAGACACACAGGGATCAGCACAATACTGAGACACACAGGGATCAGCACAATACTGAGACACACAGGGATCAGCACAATACTGAGACACACAGGGATCAGCACAATACTGAGACACACAGGGATCAGCACAATACTGAGACACACAGACACACAGGGATCAGCACAATACTGAGACACACAGACACACAGGGATCAGCACAATACTGAGACACACAGGGATCAGCACAATACTGAGACACACAGGGATCAGCACAATACTGAGACACACAGACACACAGGGATCAGCACAATACTGAGACACACAGGGATCAGCACAATACTGAGACACACAGACACAGGGATCAGCACAATACTGAGACACACAGACACACAGGATCAGCACAATACTGAGACACACAGGGATCAGCACAATACTGAGACACACAGACACACAGGGATCAGCACAATACTGAGACACACAGGGATCAGCACAATACTGAGACACACAGACACACAGGGATCAGCACAATACTGAGACACGCAGGGATCAGCACAATACTGAGACACACAGACACACAGGATCAGCACAATACTGAGACACACTGGGATCAGCACAATGCTGAGACACACAGGGATCAGCACAATACTGAGACACACAGACACACGGGGATCAGCACAATACTTAGACAGACACACAGGGATCAGCACAATACTGACAGAAAGACACACGGGGATCAGCACAATACTGAGACACACAGACACACAGGGATCAGCACAATACTGAGACACACAGACACACAGGGATCAGCACAATACTGAGACACACAGACACAAGGATCAGCACAATACTGAGACACACAGGGATCAGCACAATACTGAGACACACACACAGGGATCAGCACAATACTGAGACACACAGACACACAGGATCAGCACAATACTGAGACACACAGGGATCAGCACAATACTGAGACACACAGGGATCAGCACAATACTGAGACACACAGACACACAGGGATCAGCACAATACTGAGACACACAGGGATCAGCACAATACTGAGACACACAGGGATCAGCACAATACTGAGACACACAGACACACAGGATCAGCACAATACTGAGACACACAGGGATCAGCACAATACTGAGACACACAGGGATCAGCACAATACTGAGACACAGAGGGATCAGCACAATACTGAGACACAAAGGGATCAGCACAATACTGAGACACACAGCACAGGATCAGCACAATACTGAGACACACAGACACACAGGGATCAGCACAATACTGAGACACACAGGGATCAGCACAATACTGAGACACACAGACACACAGGGATCAGCACAATACTGAGACACACAGGGATCAGCACAATACTGAGACACAGACACACAGGGATCAGCACAATACTGAGACACAAGGGGATCAGCACAATACTGAGACACACGGGGATCAGCACAATACTGAGACACACAGGGATCAGCACAATACTGAGACACACAGACACACAGGGATCAGCACAATACTGAGACACACAGGGATCAGCACAATACTGAGACACACAGACACACAGGGATCAGCACAATACTGAGACACACAGGGATCAGCACAATACTGAGACACACAGGGATCAGCACAATACTGAGACACACACAGGGATCAGCACAATACTGAGACACACAGACACACAGGGATCAGCACAATACTGAGACACACAGGGATCAGCACAATACTGAGACACACAGACACACAGGGATCAGCACAATACTGAGACACACAGACACACAGGGATCAGCACAATACTGAGACACACAGGGATCAGCACAATACTGAGACACACAGGGATCAGCACAATACTGACACACAGACACACGGGGATCAGCACAATACTGAGACACACAGACACACAGGCATCAGCACAATACTGAGACAGACACCCAGGGATCAGCACAATACTGAGACACACAGACACACAGGAATCAGCACAATACTGAGACACACAGGGATCAGCACAATACTGAGACACACAGACACACAGGATCAGCACAATACTGAGACACACAGGGATCAGCACAATACTGAGACACACACAGGGATCAGCACAATACTGAGACACACAGACACACAGGATCAGCACAATACTGAGACACACAGGGATCAGCACAATACTGAGACACACAGACACACAGGATCAGCACAATACTGAGACACACAGGGATCAGCACAATACTGAGACACACAGACACACAGGATCAGCACAATACTGAGACACACAGACACACAGGATCAGCACAATACTGAGACACACACGGGATCAGCACAATTCTGAGACACACAGGGATCAGTACAATACTGAGACACACAGACACACAGGGATCAGCACAATACTGAGACACACAGACACACAGGGATCAGCACAATACTGAGACACACAGGGATCAGCACAATACTGAGACACACAGGGATCAGCACAATACTGAGACACACAGACACACAGGGATCAGCACAATACTGAGACACACAGGGATCAGCACAATACTGAGACACACAGGGATCAGCACAATACTGAGACACACAGACACACAGGATCAGCACAATACTGAGACACACAGGGATCAGCACAATACTGAGACACACAGGGATCAGCACAATACTGAGACACACAGGGATCAGCACAATACTGAGACACACAGGGATCAGCACAATACTGAGACACACACAGGGATCAGCACAATACTGAGACACACAGACACACAGGATCAGCACAATACTGAGACACACAGGGATCAGCACAATACTGAGACACACAGGGATCAGCACAATACTGAGACACACAGGGATCAGCACAATACTGAGACACACAGACACACAGGGATCAGCACAATACTGAGACACACAGCAGGATCAGCACAATACTGAGACACACAGACACACAGGGATCAGCACAATACTGAGACACACAGGGATCAGCACAATACTGAGACACACAGACACACAGGGATCAGCACAATACTGAGACACACAGGGATCAGCACAATACTGAGACACACAGACACACAGGGATCAGCACAATACTGAGACACACAGACACACAGGGATCAGCACAATACTGAGACACACAGACACAGGGATCAGCACAATACTGAGACACACAGACACACAGGGATCAGCACAATACTGAGACACACAGACACACGGGATCAGCACAATACTGAGACACACAGGGATCAGCACAATACTGAGACACACAGGGATCAGCACAATACTGAGAAACACAAGGATCAGCACAATACTGAGACACACAGGGATCAGCACAATACTGAGACACACAGGGATCAGCACAATACTGAGACACACAGGGATCAGCACAATACTGAGACACACAGGGATCAGCACAATACTGAGACACACAGGGATCAGCACAATACTGAGACACACAGGGATCAGCACAATACTGAGACACACAAGGATCAGCACAATACTGAGACACACAGACACACAGGGATCAGCACAATACTGAGACACACAGGGATCAGCACAATACTGAGACACACAGGGATCAGCACAATACTGAGACACACAGGGATCAGCACAATACTGAGACACACAAGGATCAGCACAATACTGAGACACACAGACACACAGGGATCAGCACAATACTGAGACACACAGGGATCAGCACAATACTGAGACACACAGGGATCAGCACAATACTGAGACACACAGACACACAGGGATCAGCACAATACTGAGACACACAGACACACAGGGATCAGCACAATACTGAGACACACAGACACACAGGGATCAGCACAATACTGAGACACACAGGGATCAGCACAATACTGAGACACACAGACACACAGGGATCAGCACAATACTGAGACACACAGACACACAGGGATCAGCACAATACTGAGACACACAGGGATCAGCACAATACTGAGACACACAGGGATCAGCACAATACTGAGACACACAGACACACAAGGATCAGCACAATACTGAGACACACAGACACACGGGGATCAGCACAATACTGAGACACACAGGGATCAGCACAATACTGAGACACACAGACACACGGGGATCAGCACAATACTGAGACACACAGGGATCAGCACAATACTGAGACACACAGGGATCAGCACAATACTGAGACACACAGGGATCAGCACAATACTGAGACACACAGACACACGGGGATCAGCACAATACTGAGACACACGGGGATCAGCACAATACTGAGACACACAGGGATCAGCACAATACTGAGACACACAGGGATCAGCACAATACTGAGACACACAGACACACAGGGATCAGCACAATACTGAGACACACAGACACACAGGGATCAGCACAATACTGAGACACACAGACATACAGGGATCAGCACAATACTGAGACACACAGACATACAGGGATCATCACAATACTGAAACACACGGGGATCAGCACAATACTGAGACACACAGGGATCAGCACAATACTGAGACACACAGGGATCAGCACAATACTGAGACACACAGACACACGGGGATCAGCACAATACTGAGACACACGGGGATCAGCACAATACTGAGACACACAGGGATCAGCACAATACTGAGACTCACAGACACACGGGGATCAGCACAATACTGAGACACACGGGGATCAGCACAATACTGAGACACACAGGGATCAGCACAATACTGAGACACACAGACACACAGGGATCAGCACAATACTGAGACACACAGACACACAGGGATCAGCACAATACTGAGACACACAGACACACAGGGATCAGCACAATACTGAGACACACAGGGATCAGCACAATACTGAGACACACAGACACACAGGGCTCAGCACAATACTGAGACACACAGGGATCAGCACAATACTGAGACACGCAGGGATCAGCACAATACTGACCGTAACAGCGGCTACGGGAAATACTCCTGCACTGAAAGTTTAACAATATATTTTATTAAACATTTTTTGGTATGCTACACTGAACTCACACACTCAGAGATAGAGCATTTTACCAAATTTTTGCTTGTTAAGCTTTAATATGTCATTTTAAGAACAATAAAGTGAGGAAAATACAGAAATTATGAATTTTTTCATGAAATATAGGTTAAAACGTTTCTGCGTGTTACCTGTCAGTACAGGGCAGTGAGCATCGGATGTAGTAGCTACTAGAGGCCGCTAGAGGGTTCAAAATAACTTAACACAGTTCTAAAGTTAGTAAAACAAAATACAGCTGCAACGTCAGGCCACATCATATTATTATTTATTAGCAGACACCCTTATCCAGGGCGACTTAGAATTGTTATAAGATCACATTATTTTTTACATACAATTACCCATTTATACAGTTGGGTTTTTACTGGAGCAATCTAGGTAAAGTACCTTGCTCAAGGGTACAGGAGCAGTGCCCCCCACCTGGGATTGAACCCACGACCCTCCGGTCAAGAGTCCAGAGCCCTAACCACTACTCCACACTGCTGCCCATATGCGACTCACACCTAACCCTAACCCTAATCTTGACTGTCACTGTCAAACTAATTCTGTTAAGATTATTTCAACACAATCTCTTCTACTATTATTTCAACACTGTTTCTTTTGCACCCTCTAGCGGACTCTAGTGGCTACTACATCCAAAGTTCACTGCCTGAACTGAAAGGTAATATGCAGTAATTTTAACCAATGATTTATGAATAAATTAATAATTCATGTATTTTCCTCACTTTATTTGTATTTAAAATGACATATCAAAGTTTAACGAGCAAACATGTGGCTGAATTTTCTATTTATGAGTGTGAGTTAAGTGCACTGTAACCGACCACTTTATTTACAATAGCTGAGCTACACTTAAAAACACTGCAGGAAAGTGAGCACGCTGTTCAAATTTTGGGTTGAAATACCTTTCACGTGTTTGGATTGCAGCATGATCACACACGAGATAAATTACGATAACATTTTACAATAAGATTATGAGCAAGTATTATACGTTTTCTGCACTGATTGCTTATGTTTATTTTTTATTGTTTTCTGCACTGATGTCTAATGTTTTTTGTTTTGTTTTGTTTCTAGGGAATATTTGTTAACTATTGTGTAGGCTGCTATTTCATGCACTTGGTACATCAGCTTGTTGCTTTTTCTCATGTATCACACACTACAGCTGCTGCAACGAACCCCGAGGATTCCCTTCAATATTTCTTTTGGTGTCATAAAATTAAAGACTGTTTCGTGGGGAGACATTGGGTCCAATACGAGAATAATAATAACTAGAATTGAAGTTTCTGGAGAAACTTCATCTGTGTTATAAAACGTGACAGGTCAAATGTCATGGTCAAGGTCATTTTTGGATATGGCATACTTGGTTTCCTATACAGGTTCTATAGTAAACATCACTCTATATGCAGTGTGTAAGGAGCTATCTACTGTCAGAACCTTGAATTGTCCAGTTTGACCATGAACGACAGATAATAGCCATTATAGTTTTTGGGGGTCACAGCTTGTGACCCCTAAATCCATATTTAACTTATTCATTATAAAGAGTCAGTTGAAGCTACCAGCATGCACAAACAGAACAGTTCTACGTGACATGTTTCCCAAGTTATAGCCATTAGAAATTTATTATGTAGTTTATGTTTAGGGGTCTGTTGCCAGGGTAACATAGAGTGTGGTCCAGTAGTTAAAGTCCAGAAGGTCATCGATTCAAATCCCACCACTGCCACTGACTGACTGACTGTGTGACCCTGAGCAAGTCACTTAACCTCCTTGTGCTCCATCCTGCGGATGAGATGTTAAAGCAATGCTGTAAGTGACTCTGCATATAATGCACAGTTCACAACCTACCTCTGTAAAGCGCTTTGTGATGGTGGTCCACTATCAAAGGCGCTATGTAAAAATAAAGATATTATTATTATTATTATTATTATAAGTCCGATTGGCACCAAAAGTATCAGCATCTAACTTCAGATATAGTACAATAGCTGTGCCAAGTGCTATCCCGATCGGAGATCACCTGGCCGTTGGACGAGTAGGAGACCCTCAAAAAGATCCAAACAGGTCTCAATGCCGCGAATGGATTGCATGGACTAGGCAGCGTAAAAACAAATTGCCCCAAAATTAGTGGCTGCGGCCCTGTTAACACATCCTGTGCTTTACCAAATTTAGAATCAGTAATAAAAACAGCAGAAAAAACAAAATTAAAAGGTTTTATTGAATGAAAGAAAAGAAAAGACTGGCATGAGAGCTGAGCACATTGCAAACACTCAGTTCTGCAGTTACACAACACAGAACCAGAACACACAACCAGGGAACTTTTTATTAGAGAACACAGACAACTTTTGCAACATTTTCCAGACAGCACCTGCTACAACACCACAGATAGCCCAACCAGCTTCATGCATTTCTGGAGAACCCCAGTCCTGCACACATTTACCTAAAATACATTTATTGGATCCCTGGGCAAAGAATGACAGCTTCAGCAAGGGCACTGGGGAAAAGGTCAACACAGTCTGAACAGCACCCTCCTTGACATTGCCCCTTCCTAAGTTACTTTCTGGCCCAGGAAAGAGGAGGACTGTCCTTGATAACTGAAGGGAGGTTGGCGGCCAGGTGGGGAGACAGTCAGTGGGGCTGAGCAAAGGGTGATGAAGGGAGAACAGGGCAAAGTGCCACTTAGGGCATGAAAGTCCCAAAGATCAAAGGTCAGCTGGCAGTTGCTTTTATCTCAACTTTATTAAAAGGTGCGTTGGATATTCAAGTTGTATGATAAAGAATGGGAATGTCACTATAGGTATGTTTCATTTGAGGATGTTTTACTGTGTCATTTTGGAATTAAAGAACTTTAAATGCACCAAATCGCATCATTTGACACATAGGCACATGGAACGAAGTCTTTTATCTCAAGTTTGTTTAAAAATGCGTTGAATATTCAAGTAGTGTGATAACTACTTTCATCAAAAACGGTCAGCCGAGAACTCTACAGAGCGGGATACCATAGTGACCCAACACCCTATTAAGTGACTTTACATTGGGGTTTCCATTTTTTTGTCCACTACCTGCAGTAGCAGTGCTATTGATATTTATAGGTGTCATACCAGGGTCCCGCCAGGTGATGGCGCTCCAGTATCGTGATTAAGAGATATGCGAGTTCAACATGGTTTAAAGCTGTATTTCCAAATTACCGTATTAGTATTAAATAATGATAAGCCATTTCTATTAAGCATATTTCTATTTATAAATCAATATTATCTGACAGTGTTTTGGAAAATAAAATTGTAGCAAAACATCACAACTGCTATTTCTTTTTAAATAGAAAAATAAAATTGCAGACTTTGCAAAATGTACCTGCGACCCTTATTACAGGTGATGGCTAGTTCTCATCACAACAAGGACCTCAGGGAGTCACATGACTAGAACCACGGTTTATATTTTCATACAACCTTTTATATTTCAATTTAAAATGGTGGTCAATGTAGACCATGAAAGAAAGAAAGAAAGAAAGAAAGAAAGAAAGAAAGGAAGGAAGATGTTTGGTGCAGTGCGTTAATGTTCATGCACTAGACCAGCCTTTCACCTTCCTCTGCTGGCCTGGGTTCCAATCTGGGGGGCTAGGTGGCGCTAGCGGGTAAATGTTAGTGTTTGTGTTAGTGTTAGTGTTAGTGTTAATTTTAGTGTTAATGTTAGTGCTAATGTTAATGTTAATGCACTGGTCTTGTCTTTTCAGACAGTAAAGTGCACTTATCGTAAGGTAGGTATTACATGGAGCACATTGAGACACAGCCTTGTGTTATTCTTCAATGTGGAAAACGCTGCTCTACCCGGTAACAGCAGCACAGGGAGCCTGTGAATTTTGTGATTGGTGGATGTGAAAGGGTGCTGATTTAAACCACAGACAGCAGAGAGCAGTTTCAGTTCTCTTGTGAAGTTCACAAGTAGCAGGTGTGTGTGAGTGTGCTGTGACAGAGCTAGCCAGAGACCAGACCCTCTCACTGCACTGGAAACATCACATCTGGATACAGTCAGGACTCGGATACTGTGTGAACATGAAGTCCTGTGTGTTCCTGGCCGCGCTGCTGCTGACTGTGTGGACCGCTGTGCAAGCTGAGACCGGTAAGGAACCGAACACTGTAGATATAAACTGTGTATATGAAATGAAGCACCAGACACTGTGTATAATGTGCTGTATATTTAAACTAAAACACTGAACACTGTGTATCATGAGCTGTATATTTAAATTAGCACTGAACACTGTGTATCATGTGCTGTATATTTAAACTAGCACTGAACACTGTGTATCATGTGCTGTATATTTAAATTAGCACTGAACACTGTGTATCATGTGCTGTATATTTAAATTAGCACTGAACACTGTGTATAATGTGCTGTATATTTAAATTAGCACTGAACACTGTGTATCATGTGCTGTATATTTAAATTAGCACTGAACACTGTGTATCATGTGCTGTATATTTAAACTAAAACACTGAACACTGTGTATCATGTGCTGTATATTTAAATTAGCACTGAACACTGTGTATCATGTGCTGTATATTTAAATTAGCACTGAACACTGTGTATCATGTGCTGTATATTTAAACTAAAGCATGCGAGGCAAGTCCCTGGTAAGTCCTTTGTGTTTGTAATGGGAACCAGCAGGGTCTAGTTCAGACACTTCTGCTTTTACTACAGTTTTGTAGTACTGTGCTCCCCCTCAACACTGTAGTCGGGAGCCATGGTTACAAGACCGTGCTGTTTGTGTTTAGTTTGAGAACGACAATTAGTCGTACAGAGTCAAGAGGCTCTGCAGGGTTTATATATGCTGTTCAGGGTGCTCAGACTTGTGGTCAACTCAGATCTTTCTATTGGTATCTGCTCAGTGTTGATGAGTTGTGTTAAAGTCCACCTGATCAATGATAAAACACGTGGTTTAATGTTAAATCCGTAGATGTATTCCTGTGGTATATGTATGATATGAAGGAGGTGTATCAAGTCACTACAAAGTGAGTCCCAGTGAGAGCAAGAGATCCACTGCTCCACATGTATGGATGTATTAAAACACATCATAATACAATACTATACATGCATGTAAAAGCATCCAGTAATTGTTGACAATATTTCCTGTAAAAATGTTCTCAGTATAACACAAACACATTCAGAAAAACTAGCACATTTCCTTTTAGTTTTGCTTCTTTGTAAGTGTAACAGGGTGTCAGTGTATTGCCTCCAGCTGCTGTTCTATCCTATTCTCTTCGGCTCACAGCGTGACGAGCAGGTTCCAAGGGGAGGACGCTTGTGTCCCGACAGCTGGAAATGAAGGAGGGAATGTAAACAAACAGGACTACAAATAAGGCTCGGATCTCCTTGTGCAATATTATTATTTAGCCTTTTCTTTACATTTCAGGATGTTTACCATGTATTGATTTATAAAAGACCAGTTCAAAGTTACAAATGGTGAGGATCTGCACCATACTGTTTATGACCGCCAGACCCCTGTTGCTGTGCCACTCGCTCGCAAAACCTTCTTTCTTTCTTTCTTTCTTTCTTTCTTTCTTTCTTTCTTTCTCTCTCTCTGCTGCTTTTGAATGCAGACAGCAATAGGAAGTAACTTGCAGGAAGTGGGATTCTGTAAAATAATTCTGGTGCAGGGAAATTCCACCAATGGCGAGCGCTGGTGTCTGCTGGTCAGTGCTGGTGTCTGCTGGTCGGTGCTGGTGTCTGCTGGTCAGTGCTGGTGGTCTTGCTGGTCAGTGCTGGTGTCTGCTGGTCAGCGTTGGTGGTCTTGCTGGTCAGTGCTGATGTCTGCTGGTCAGCGTTGGTGGTCTTGCTGGTCAGCGTTGGTGGTCTTGCTGGTCAGTGCTGGTGTCTGCTGGTCAGCGTTGGTGGTCTTGCTGGTCAGTGCTGATGTCTGCTGGTCAGCGTTGGTGGTCTTGCTGGTCAGCGTTGGTGGTCTTGCTGGTCAGTGCTGGTGTCTGCTGGTCAGCGCTGGTGGCCTTGCTGGTCAGCGTTGGTGTCTGCTGGTCAGCGCTGGTGGTCTTGCTGGTGGTCTTGCTGGTCAGCGCTGGTGGCCTTGCTGGTCAGCATTGGTGTCTGCTGGTCAGCGCTGGTGGTCTTGCTGGTTCAGGAGACTGGTTGAACTGGTTAAACTGGGATTTCACTTTAGAAATTACAGATATGTAAATGTACAGTCCTGGCAGGCTCTGCAAATACCATCATATACAATAGAAATAACGGTCTATTTTAATTGCTGTTTTATGGCAAACGTTTTTGTTTTTAATATTTGAAATATTTTACTGTGGTATGCCACAGACAATGGTATGATATTATTCAGTAATATGATAGGTTCCTGACTTCACCACTGCCACACAGAAACCATTGTAACTATTATATAACTGTATTGCGAAAGTAATACAGGGTTTTATATGGGTTATTACCTAATTCCTACTTAATACAGGTTATTAAAATAAATTAAAAACAAAAAAAGATTATTTAAATAAGCACATGCTAAATATCTCTTTTTAACTGATTAATAAGTCACCCTTAATCACAATTTTATTACACAGTTATATTAAGCTGTAACGTAGCACGAAACAGCTGTGTTTGGAGTTCTGGAATGCGCCCTGTCTCACTAAGATTCCATTACACTGTGACATCACAATGGGCAGAGCTCAACACTCTGATCTCACAATTCCAACTGAGCTGCCAGCATACTTTATTATTGACCTGTAAAAATCTCTATAGAACATAATGGTCTGCTGTTTGATATTCTTGTTGTAAAATGGCAGAAACAACTAACTAGTTCACTACAGATGTTTATAATATCTAGTATTTTATGTGCGTGTGTATTGTGTAACTAATAAACCTTTTAATTCCTCTCTTCAGGTTCCTAGCATTTAAAAGTGAAATACCAGCATTTTCTGTTAAGAAGTAAATCATTGCAAAGCAAGCTTGTTTTTATATGTTATTTTTTAAATCGCGCTGCTGAGATCTGCACAGATTAAATGATGAAATGCTTTGTTCAAATGGTGCAGTTCATTAAAGTGAAGATATTGTGTTTTTTGTTTTTATTCACAGTGACACACTTGGCCAGAGCATTAATTGCCTGCCAAACTAACGGCACACTGCCGGAAAATGATTATGAGCTGGACGATGACGAGCTGTTTCATATTGATTTTGATAAGAAGGAGGCGGTGCCGAGGATTCCCGACTTCGCTAAGTTCTGGGCTCCTCCTCCGGATGCACCAGCACAAGCAGAGGCAAACAGACAGGTCTGCATACAGAACGTGGCCGTCGCTGCAGAATGCCATGAAAACCCTCCAGAGAAACTAGGTAAGAGACCCTGTGGCAAAGTGGTAATTGGTAGCAGGTGTATAGCAGGTGCAGTGCGGATGCAGGAATTCCAAGAATAAACAGACAACAGAAGTACAGGTGAAAGGAGGGTTTTAATGATTTTAATGATTAGAAATCCAATTGTCTGATGACTAGCCAGAAAACAATAATGAGCTGGCAATACACAGCAATGTGCATTGCACAGTAATGAAAAAGGGTTGCAGTCCTGCAAACAATAAACACGGTACAACACACACACAATTAGACACACGATCACAGGTCCAAAGTGAGTGCTCTCAGTGTTTGTGGTGAAGTACAATATATTACGTACTATTGGTGAAAAACAAGTGCTGTGGTGATCCGGCTTTGTGCTGGCCCCTGGCGACAGCTCCAGATTTGTTTAGCCGTCTAGTGCTATTTAATGAAACAAACACAGACAGTTGCTAAACAGAAAACACCAACAAAACACTCACAAACTCTTTATTTCAGTTTGGGGATATCTCCCCATCCTTCCAGTCTCCTTGTAACACTGAAACCCAAGCGAAGGAAAAGATTTACAATTCTCCAGCCCCTTTTATGCGTTTATGCATGACCCCTTGGTAAATGATTGCAGCTGACTCTATTGCTTGCAGCTGCTACCTCGTTTACCTTCCAGGTCAATACGTTCCTGCAATGGAGTCTCGCCTTCTTCCAGGTTGACTGACCACCCGACCCAGGGAATGAACTGTCAGACCAACCCGTCCAAAGCCTTTCCCTTTCGCTACTTAGTGCCCTCACAGGTCGAGAGGGAGATTTACAACCAGAACTCATTATATTTCCGTCACAGACCCTCAAGAAATATTGGCCATATGATGCTCCTACAAATCATGTCATATCCTGGCTTTGCCACTCATCTGGCACTCGACCTATTTATTTATTTATTTCATTTATATAGCGCCTTTAATAACAAAGTATCACAAGGCACTCTACATAAATACAATAATATAAAAAATACAAATAATAATAATAAAAAATCATTAAAAGCTAGCAATTATGTTGCATTAAAACCACTAAGATAAAAATGTGTTTTAAGTTTAAACTTAAAAATACCCACAGACCCAGCTTCCCTAACACATGGAGGTAGAGCATTCCATAGCTTAGGGGCTCTAAAAGAAAAAGCCCTACCTCCCTCCCGTATTGATTTTATTGACCCTGGGAACAATGAGCAGCCCCGCTTCCTGTGATCTAAGAGTGTGAATTGGGAGATAGGCGGTCAGTAGCTCCTGCAAATAGCTAGGTGCTGCTCCATTTAAGGCTTTATAAGTCAATAATAAGATTTTAAAATCAATTCTATATTGAACAGAGCCAGTGCAAGGAGGCTAAAACAGGGGTGATATGCTCATTTTTTTTTTTTTTTGGTTTCTCAAATTTCTAGCAGCGGTATTCTGAACAAGCTGTAGGCGGGACACCGCATGTTTTGGGATGCCAGAGAAGAGTGCATTACAGTAATCAATTCTTGAAGAAACAAAGGCATGTGTTAGTCTCTCGGTGTCAGATAAGGAGATAACAGGTCTCAGTTTGGCTATGTGTTTTATCTTTATTTTATCAAGTGTTTTATCTGAATTCAACATTAGGAAGTTTTGAGACATTCAGCACTTGATATCAGCAAGATAAGCAAGGTGTTAAATCTGGACGAAGAAAACAACCCCGAATCAATATGGGTCAGAATAATGGACAAAAATTCAAAGGGCATAATAATAGGAGCATGCTATAGACCGCCTGTAGCAGGGTGGTAGAAAGCCCTGCTGTTTAAATATATTTCTTTATTTTAGAATGGGGTTTCCCCCTCTGCCCCTGTGTTATTTTGTATTTGTTTATGTATTTATTATTTATGACAACGAGGCGCCGTGCGGTTTTAGTCTCGTTTTTCTCTCACTCCTCTCGCTCACTCTCTCCAATCTAACACCCACCTTGAGGGCAGCGAGCTGCAGGCTTTTATGCAGGTGACCTCCCTCTCCCGATTTAGCAACAAATTAATCACTTAATTAATTCGGGAGATGGCCACCTTCTGCACGAGTTTAATTATTCCTGGCAGAGGACGAGCACCAATCTCGCCTCTGCCAGAACACGTTTTAAAATAAACAAAACAAAAACGCACGGCGCCTCGTCGTCATAAATAATAAATACATAAACAAATACAAAATAACACAGGGGCAGAGGGGGAAACCCTGTTCTAAAATAAAGAAATATATTTAAACAGCAGGGCTTACTACCGCCCTGCTACACCGCCAAATTTAGACGCCGAGCAAAATAATCTGTTATACAATGACATTAGAAATGCGTGTAGAAAAGGAGAAGCCATACTAATGGGGGATATCAACTTCCCCCGTATAAAATGGGAGAACCCGGTGGGGAGCACGACGGACGAAATTGAAATGGTGGAAATGACAAATGACTGCTTCCTAACGCAATTTGTCAAGGCACCGACTAGAGGGGAGGCATACCTTGATTTAGTCTTTTCAAATAACAAAGACAGAATAACTAAAACAGAGGTCAGAGAGCCACTGACAAACTCAGACCACAACATGGTCTCTTTTGAAGTGATTTTTAAAACCCAAAAAGTAATGATAAAGCTAAGGTTTACAATTTTAGAAAAGCAAACTATAAAGGTATGAAACAGAAACTAACAGAAGTAGATTGGCGTAAAATAGAGAAAACATCCACAGAAAAAAGATGGCTGTTTTTTGAAAATGTAGTACTAGAGGCGCAAAGTGGTGAGTGAATACAGGTGAGTGCAGTGCAGAACGGATACAAAACAGACAGACAATGATTTCCAGATGCAAGGGTGTTTATTGATTTAATTAACAATGTCCAGAGCCTTATGGCGAACACCTGTAAATAATAATGATGGAGTGATACAGCGGCGTGTATCACTCGGGATTTGTAATTCCCCGGGTTTGACCCGTAACCAAAAGTCCAGTTTTACACACCAACACTAAACACAAAACACTAACACAGTTCTTAATGATAGTGAATACGTGCAAGTGGTGTAATACAGTTCTCTGTGAAATGCAGGGTTGAAAGTGATGTCCGGGTTTCTGCTGGCTTTCGCTAGAGCTCCGGATCGTGCTACTGGTAGTCTATTAAAAAACAGACGACAGTTAACAAAATACTAACAAACACAAGACAAAACTCACGGTTCACGAAACAGCACAGACTCCTTGTAGGTTTTCAACACTAACCATTTACCAAGGAACAGATCACGTCAGCTGTGACCCCTATTTATATCCTCGCTCATGACCCCTAGGTTAACGAGCGCATCCGCTCCTCCAATCCTCAGATGCCACACCGTTTACCGTCTGGGTCATTGAGTTTGGATACCATAGCTGCGCCCCTTTCCTAAATGACCAACTTCCTGTTGTGAATCAGCAATAAAAGAAGCGAAAGAGAAGTTGCGGGCTTCTTGCTTTCGAGTCCAGATAAGTGTAGTTTATTGAAGATAAAAGTTCTGAGTTGCAAAGTTACAACCAGTCATCTTAAAGGTTACATGGTGGCAACAGTTTGCAGGTATCCTCTCTCCAAGCACGGATCAGAGCAATACAAAGAACATTTCAGTATTCTCAGTTTAAATGCAGTCTTTCAGTGACATCATGATTTTTCTTTAAACCAATCACAAGAAAACAAGTTTCTTTTGGTTACAGTTATACAATCTCTTAATCAGTCCAAGTATCTAACACTGTCCAGATCTCTCTGAAGGGGCTAGCTTTTACGACACCATCATAAACCAAACTTGTTCCTAAGCCTGAAGGTAATTTAAACTTTTAGTCAAAGCAAGGACAGGACATAACCTGTCCTGGAACAACCTTATGGTCATCCTTTTATTTCGAGTAAGAACAGGAACAACTGAAAGATCTTAATCAGCTATTCAGGTTCTGACCAGAATTCAATACAGAAAGATTTTGTCTCTCTCTACCGAAGTTTAACCAAAATTTACCTTCATAGTAAATTAAATCTATGAGTTGTATTATACGATCTAATAATGAATTCATCTCTATTTAAATGTACCAACATTTCCACCTACCCTACGGAATAAATTGTCGTGCCATTTAGTTAAGGGTACTCTGTTCTCGTTACACAGTGCCCTCACAGGTCGAGAGGGAGATCTAACACCAAGCACCATTTGATCTCTGTCATACATTCCAAAGGTAGACAAATCTAAATCTAAAACAAAATGGCCAAAATGGTTTGTAGCAAAGTAGCTGCTGATTAGAAACAGGTGCAGAGGTGATGCAGTGCAGAAATAATCACACAATGAAAACTGTAATCGGGTTTGGAAAAAGGGGGTTCTTTTATTTGTAAAACTCCCAGTGTGGCGACCAAATAATAATCCTCCAGCAATACACATCAATGTGTAAAGTGTGGAAGGAAACGATAATAATGGTTTGCAGACCAAATAATAAATACGATATCCGCCCCACAATAATACTAAACACGGTCACCAGTCCGGGTGCGTGCAGTAGTGCTCGAGGTGGGTGATAACAAACAAACAGCGACTGTGGTGTTGTTGTTCCGGGTAGTGCTGGCCCAAGGCGACAGCTCCGGAGACGTGTTAGCCGTCTAGTGAATTTACAAAACAAAAGACAATTACTAACAGTGATACAAACAAACGAAACACTCATGAACTCTTTCAATACAATGGGGAACTCTCCCAGTCCTTCCAGTTCCGTGTCACTCTGAACCAAGCGAAGGAAAAGATTTGTGATTCTCCGGCCCCTTTATGCCATTACGCCTGACCCCTTGGTAAACAATTGCAGCTGACTTTACTGTCTGCAGCTGCTACATCAGTTTACCTTCCGGTTCAATATGTTCCTGCAACAGAGTCTTGCCTTCTTCCAGACTGACCGACTTCCGGCCCGGGAAAGAACTGTCAGGCCTGCCCATCCAAAGTCTTCCCTTTCGTTGCTTAGCTCTCACAGGTCGGAGGAGATTTACAACCAGAACTCATTATATTTGTCACATGGTTTAATAGATCAATTAAAAAATATTCAGTGAAAAAGGCACTTTACAGAGTGTTTAGAAGGGACCAAAAACAAAGTACACAGAAAGAGTACTTAGAACTGCAAATGCAAGTCAAATAGGAAGTTAGAAAGGCCAAGAGAGAGATTGAAATCAATATTGCTAAGGGGCTAAAACCAATTCCAAAATGTTTTTCCAATATTATAACAGCAAGAGAACATTCAAAGAGGAGGTTAAATGTCTAAGAGACACAAATGGCAAAATCATAGACAAAGAAAAAAATAGCAAATATATTAAATGATTACTTTTCCCAAGTTTTACAAAGGAGGACATGGACAACATGCCCCACATGTCGACCTGTTCCTATCCAGTTTTAAATAACTTTAGCATAACAGAGGCACAAGTGTTAAAGGGACTAGGAGCTCTTAAAATAAACAAATCCCTGGGCGGATGAGATCCTCCCAATAGTACTCAAAAGAAATGAAAGAAGTTATTTACAAACCGCTAACCAAGATCATGCAACAGTCTCTTGACACAGGGGTTGTACCGACAGACTGGAGAATTGCAAACGTAATACCGATCCACAAAAAGGGAGACAAAACTGAACCAGGTAACTACAGAACAATAAGCCTGACTTCTATTATATGTAAACTTATGGAAACTATAAGAAGATCCAAAATGGAAAATTACCTATATGGTAACAGTATCCTGGGAGACAGTCAGCATGGTTTTAGGAAAGGGAGATCGTGTCTAACTAACCTGCTTGATTTTTTTGAGGATGCAACATCGACAATGGATAATTGCAAAGCATATGACATGGTTTATTTAGATTTCCAGAAAGCTTTTGACAAAGTCCCACATAAAAGATTAATTCTCAAACTGAACGCAGTAGGGATTCAAGGAAATGCATGCACATGGATTAGGAGTGGTTACATGTAGAAAACAGAAAGTACTGATTAGAGGAGAAACCTCAAAATGGAGCGAGGTAACCAGTGGTGTACCACAGGGATCAGTATTAGGTCCTCTGCTATTCCTAATCTACATTAATGATTTAGATTCTGGTATAATAAGCAAACTTGTTAAATTTGCAGACGACACAAAAATAGGAGGAGCGGCAAACACTGTTGCAGCAGCAAAGGTCATTCAAAATGACCTAGACAGCATTCAAAACTGGGCAGACACATGGCAAATGAAATTTAATAGAGAAAAGTGTAAGGTACTGTACGCAGTCAATAAAAATGTGCATTATAAATATCATATGGGAGATACTGAAATTGAAGAAGGAATCTATGAAAAAGACCTAGGAGTTTATGTTGACTCAGAAATGTCTTCATCTAGACAATGTGAGGAAGCTATAAAAAGGCCAACAAGATGCTCGGATATATTGTGAAAAGTGTTGAATTTAAATCAAGGGAAGTAATGTTAAAACTTTACAATGCATTAGTAAGACCTCATCTAGAATATTGTGTTCAGTTCTGGTCACCTCGTTACAAAAAGGATATTGCTGCTCTAGAAAGAGTGCAAAGAAGAGCAACCAGAATTATCCCGGGTTTAAAAGGCATGTCGTATGCAGACAGGCTAAAAGAATTGAATCTATTCAGTCTTGAACAGAGAAGACTAAGCGGTGATCTGATTTAAACATTCAAAATCCTAAAACTTATAGACAATGTCGACCCGGGGGACTTTTTCGACCTGAAAAAAGAAACAAGGACCAGGGGTGGGAAATGGAGATTAGATAAAGGGGCATTCAGAACAGAAAATAGGAGGCACTTTTTTACACAGAGAATTGTGAGGGTCTGGAACCAACTCCCCAGTAATGTTGTTGAAGCTGACACCCTGGGATCCTTCATGAAGCTCATTGATGAGTTTCTGGGATCAATAAGCTGCTAACAACCAAACGAGCAAGATGGGCCGAATGGCCTCCTCTCGTTTGTAAACTTTCTTAGACTGGATTCACAGACACAGCATCTTTCAACAACAACAAAGCGAGATGCGGACAGTTCAGTAATATTGCTCCATTTATATATAGATTCAGGAGAGAGAGGTTTTGGCCGAAGGTAGAAACATGGTGATTTAGGAGGCATTTTAGAGTGGTATTTAATGAGAGATGATTGTATTGGGAGTTCAGACTCTATTTAATGATAGATAGTATTGGTAGATCAGACTGTTCAGTAATTGCTCTGTGCATTCCTCAGGCAATGTCCAGATTATAAAACAATAACAAGTTAATAAAAAATAAAATAAAAAAAAATAGATTTTACTGAATAAAAAAAAATATTTGAAAAATGTTCAGGACAATTTCTTAGAACATAAGAACATATGAAAGTTTACAACGAGAGGAGGCCATTCGGCCCAACCTGCTTGTTTGGTTGTTGGTAGCTTATTGATCCCAGAATCTCATCAAGCAGCTTCTTGAAGGATCCCAGGGTGTCAGCTTCAACAACATTACTGGGGAGTTGGTTCCAGACCTCACAATTCTCTGTGTAAAAAGTGCCTCCTATTTTCTGTTCTGAATGCCCCTTTATCTAATCTCCATTTGTGACCCCCTGGTCCTTGTTTCTTTTTTTCAGGTCAAAAGTCCCCTGGGTCGACATTGTCTATACCTTTTAGGATTTTGAATGCTTGAATCAGATCACCGCGTAGTCCGTCTTTGTTCAAGACTGAATAGATTCAATTCTTTTAGCCTGTCTGCATACGACATGCCTTTTAAACCCGGGATAATTCTGGTTGCTCTTCTTTGCACTCTTTCTAGAGCAGCAATATCTTTTTTTTAACGAGGTGACCAGAAATGAACACAATATTCTAGGTGAGGTCTTACTAATGCATTGTAAAGTTTTAATATTACTTCCCTTGATTTTAAATTCAACACTTCTCACAATATATCTGAGCATCTTGTTGGCCTTTTTTATAGCTTCCCCACATTGTCTAGATGAAGACATTTCTGAGTCAACATAAACTCCTAGGTCTTTTTCATAGATTCTTTCTTCAATTTCAGCATCTCCCATATGATCTTTATAATGCACATTTTTATTGCCTGCATGCAGTACTTTACACTTTTCTCTATTAAATGTCATTTGCCATGTGTCTGTCCAGTTCTGAATGCTGTCTAGATCATTTTGAATGACCTTTGCTGCTGCAACAGTGTTTGCCACTCCTCCTATTTTTGTGTCGTCTGCAAATGTAACAAGTTTGCTTACTATACCAGAATCTAAATCATTAATGTAGATTAGGAATAGCAGAGGACCTAATACTGATCCCTGTGGTACACCACTGGTTACCTCTGCCCATTTTGAGGTTTCTTCTCTAATCAGTACTTTCTGTTTTCTACATGTTAACCACTCCCTAATCCATGTGCATGCATTTCCATGAATCCCTACTGCTTCAGTATGAGAAATAATCTTTTATGCGGACTTTGTCAAAAGCTTTCTGAAATCTAAATAAACCATGTCGTATGCTTTGCAATTATCCATTGTTGATGTTGCATCCTCAAAAAATCAAGCAGGTTAGTTAGAAACTATCTTCCTTTCCTAAAACCATGCTGACTGTCTCCCAGGATACTGTTACCATATAGATAATTTTCAATTTTGGATCTTATTATAGTTTCCATAAGTTTACATATAATAGAGGTCAGGCTTATTGGTCTCTAGTTACCTGGTTCGGTTTTGTCTCCTTTTTGTGGATCGGTATTACGTTTGCAATTTTCCAGTCTGTCGGTACAACCCCTGATTTGTTTAATGATTTGTTTAACGCTCTTTACTCAGTGGAAAGGTACCTGACGAATCAGTACAAGTTCAAGTTAAATCTAGATTTTAAATTTGTTTTTAAAGAAAACAATGGTAAAAATAGTTTTGTAATAACTTTCATTAGCGCCTCGCCTTCATCTCTGGATGCATAACTCCCATTGCGGTCAACTATCACACGGTTGAACCATCATTGATGGGCACTATCGCTAATTAAAAAATCTATGAGAAATCATTAAACAAATCAAAGTAAAGTAAAGCACAATAAAAATAATAATTTAACATTGTCTAGTTGCTTCTGGTGTTTGGAAACCCCTTCAGTAGGGTGCCTTGTTGGATTTTTTTACACGACGCCTGTTTTTATATTCAGTATTGAATTGTCAGTTGAAAGTGTATGTATTTGTTTCAGGTAGTACTCTTGCTCAGATACCCAGTTGTTGCTAGCAGGCTTGCAGCAAATATTGAAAAACAAACTACTTCTCTTTTAAACTAGAAATGGGGAAGGGAGGATTTTAAAAGTCAATGTATGAAATGTAATTAAAGTCATTAAATCAAACCCTCTTGTTGCTCTATAGACAGAAAAAAAATTCAAAGCTTTTGCCTAAATAATCTTACATGCATTCCCATCTCTTCCGTTCAACCCCCTACCCCTCTAACTTACACATAGCTTTACTTAATATAAGGTCACTCAAAAGTAAAGCTTCTTTAATTCATGATTTTGTTATAGATCACAACCTTGACTTTTTTATTTTTAACTGAAACCTGGCTCTGGGTTGATGAAAATATTCCTCTGATTCGAGTATGCCTCCTAATAATGATTTGTGACAAAGACGACTGAGCGGTGACGTCACGGCAGAGCCAGGAAACACAGTACAGACAGAGACTTGGGGTTTTGGTGAAGCTGAGCGCGTGATCGCGCTCAGCGTTTAATAATCAAACAGAAAATAAAAGGTTTGTACACAAAACAGAAACAGGACACGGCACTTTCGCCAAAATAAATAGATATAAACAAAACGGACTAACACTAAACAAACGGTGGACGGACAGACACACAAACACGGTGAGTAAACAAACAAACAAGTATCGTGCTGGTCCTACCAGCACGCGATAGCAATTGTTTGTAAATATTTCTCTCTCCTTCTCTCTCTCCGTTCTCCACTCTCGAACACCCAACCCGAGTGAGTGAAAACAGACAGCTTTTATGCAGTTGTACCGAGACTCGATTGCTAGTCAATCATTCAATTGGAATCTCGGTACAACTGCACGTGAATTAATTAAAGTGCAATTCCCGTGCTCACATATTACTTTTTACTTGCACGTGATGTGATTTGTGCCCTCCTCGTGCCTAAATACAAATCTACAATTTAAACACATGTGAAACACAGACCGCTTATATCCCGTGTACCAATGCCTATACACCAACATTTACACACAACACGTAACACAAAATACACACGGGGGCACTTTGCCACATATACCCCCTTGTGCAAAGCACACATGGCCTCAATGGCCACCTCCCCCTCAGTCCCAAAGTCCCGGAAGAGGGGAAGCAAGTTGTTTCTGGGGGTGGCCATGGTGAAATGTCTGGCACCCCCAATTCTTCGTGGCTGGCAGCTCCCTCTTCCGGGCTTCAGCCACACTATCTCCTGCCGCAAAGTGCAGCTGGGGAGCTGGTCTCCTGACCTCCCCCTTCTTCATGGCCGGCAGTTCCCCTCCGTGGGGCTCCGACCACACAATCTCCGGCAGCGAAACTGCTGCGGGGAAGCTGGTCTCCTGACCTCCCCCTTCTTCATGGCGGCAGTTCCCCTCCGTGGGGCTCCGACCACACAATCTCCGGCAGCGAAACTGCTGCGGGGAAGCTGGTCTCCTGACCTCCCCCTTCTTCATGGCCGGCAGTTCCCCTCCGTGGGGCCGCCACCCACCTCCGGCAGCGAAACTGCTGCGAGGGAGCTGGTCTCCTGACCTCCCCCTCCTTCGTGGCCGCTAGCTCCCCTCCGTGGGGCTCTGGCCACCGTGTTTCCTGCCACGGAAATGCGGCTGGGGAGCTGGTCTCCTGACCTCCCCCTTTCTTCATGGCCGACAGCTCCCCTTCATGGGGTTCTGGCCATAGTGTAGCGACCCCAGGCGAAGCAGGACCCTCGACTACCCCAGGCGAAGCAGGATCCCTGGCGACCCCAGGCGACGGCAGCGGACCCTCGGGAGGCGGCGGCAGCAGCAGCGGACCCTCGGGAGGCGGCGGCAGCAGCAGCGGACCCTCGGGAGGCGAACTCGGGAGGGAGCCCCTGGCCATAGAGGCGGCAGCGGGAGCTCCACTTCTCCCTCGTACCCTGTACCCTGTGTGGAGCAAAAGGCAGCCCCAGGCGATGCGGAGCGACAGGCAGCCCCAGGCGATCGCGGAGCGGCTGGCAACCCCAGGCGTCGCGGAGCGGCTGGCAACCCCAGGCGATGCGGAGCGGCTGGCAACCCCAGGCGATGCGGAGCGGCTGGCAACCCCAGGCGATGCGGAGCGGCTGGCAACCCCAGGCGATGCAAGGCAAGCATCCTTGGGCGGCGAGGCAGGCATCCTTGGGCGGCGAGGCAGGCATCCTTGGGCGGCGAGGCAGGCATCCTTGGGCGGCGAGGCAGGCATCCCTGGGCGGCGAGGCAGGCATCCTTGGGCGGCGAGGCAGGCATCCTTGGGCGGCGAGGCAGGCATCCTTGGGCGGCGAGGCAGGCATCCTTGGGCGGCGGGCAGGCATCCTTGGGCGGCGGGGCAGGCATCCTTGGGCAGCGGGGCAGGCATCCTTGGGCGCGGGGCAGGGAGTCAGGACTAGCTGGGGTGCAGGTGTTGGCCCTCTTCTCGGCCTCTGCGGCCGGGCGGTTCTTCCCGTGCTTCCCTCAGCAGCCTATGCAAGGGCTGCCGAGGACCGCCAGCATCTAGTCCGGGTCCTTCTGGTGAAGGGAGAGGCAGCTCCTGCTCCTCTCCTCGTGACGGTGGGGAAATGATACCAGCAGGCATCCCTCCTCTGCTGGTGGGGAAAGTGTTACCAGCAGGCATTCATCCTCTGCTGGTGGGGAAGTAATACCAGCAGGCATTCCTCCTCTGCTGGTGGGGAAGTGTTACCAGCAGGCATTCCTCCTCTGCTGGTGGGGAAGTGATACCAGCAGGCATTCATCCTCTGCTGGTGGGGAAGTGTTACCAGCAGGCATTCATCCTCTGCTGGTGGGGTAGGTGATACCAGCAGGCATTCATCCTCTGCTGGTGGGGAAGTGATACCAGCAGGCATTCATCCTCTGCTGGTGGGGAAGTGATACCAGCAGACATTCCTCCTCTGCTGGTGGGGTTGGCGGAGGCAGAGGCAGCTCCTGCTGCTCTGCTCCTGCCGATGGAGGTGGCGGAGGCAGAGGCAGCTCCTGCTGCTCTGCTCCTGCCAGTGAAGGTGGCGGAGGCAGAGGCAGCTCCTGCTGCTCTGCTCCTGCCAGTGAAGGTGGCGGAGGCAGAGGCAGCTCCTGCTGCTCTGCTCCTGCTGGTGGAGGTGGCGGAGGCAGAGGCAGCTCCTGCTGCTCTGCTCCTGCCGGTGGAGGTGGGAGCGCGTGTAGTCTCCTGGCGGCGGAGGTGGGAGCAGCGTGTAGTCTACCCTTGTTTCAGGGGACTGGTGCGGCCCTCCCCTCTTGCAGGGGACTGGTGCGGCTCCGCCTCGGAAGGGGAGACCAGCAGGCATTCACCCTCTGCTGGTGGACAGGGACCCAGCAGGCATTCACCCTCTGCTGGTGGACAGGGACCCAGCAGGCATTCACCCTCTGCTGGTGGACAGGGACCCAGCAGGCATTCACCCTCTGCTGGGGGACAGGGACCCAGCAGGCATTCACCCTCTGCTGGGGGACAGGGACCCAGCAGGCATTCACCCTCTGCTGGTGGACAGGGACCCAGCAGGCATTCACCCTCTGCTGGTGGACAGGGACCCAGCAGGCATTCACCCTCTGCTGGTGGAGGAGGCAGAGGCAGCTCCTGCTGCTCTGCTCCTGGCGGTGGAAGTGGCGGAGGCGGGACCAGCAGGAATTCACCCTCTGCTGGTGGAGGTGGGAGCTGCAAGCGGTCCTCCCATGGCAATGGAGGTGGAACCAGCAGGAATTCACCCTCTGCTAGTGGAGATTGGGGCGGTGGGCGCTCTACCTTCCCCTTTTGGGCCGTGGGCGCACCGACTCCTCCCTCTTGGGCTGTGGGCGCACCGACTCCTCCCTCTTGGGCTGTGGACGCTCTACCTTCCCCTTCTTGGGCCGTGGACGCACCGACTCCTCCCTCTTGGGCGTGGACGCACCGACTCCTCCCTCTTGGGCTGTGGACGCACCGACTCCTCCCTCTTGGGCTGTGGGACGTTCGGACTCCTCCCACTCGGGCTGTGGGACGTTCGGGCTCCTCCCACTCAGGCGTAGGGACGTTCGGGCTCCTCCCACTCAGGCGTAGGGACGTTCGGGCTCCTCCCACTCAGGCGTGGGACGTTCGGGCTCCTCCCACTCAGGCGTGGGACGTTCGGGCTCCTCCCACTCAGGCTGTGGAGGCAGTTCAGCGGCATCCTCCCTGCTTGGGCTGTGGACACTCAGCCTTCCTCTTCCCCTTTCCCCTTCTCTGCCTCCTCCTCACCTTCCTCTCCTGGGCCAGTTCCTCCTCTCCCTCTTGGTAGGGGCAGTGCACCACTGGGTGCCCGAACTCCCCACAGGCAAGGCACCAGCCTTGGTCCTCTAGACCACCGAGGAGGACCTCCAGATCCTGGCAGCCATCTCTCCAGTTCCAGCCTTCCATTTTCTTGTTTTTTTTTTTTTTTGTTGTTGTTGTTGTTGGTTTTTTTTTTTTTTTAAACCCCAAATTGCGGTTCCTGCTCTGGCCTGAGTCCTGAGGCGCTGTAGCTCCCGGTTCTGACACCACGTGTGACAAAGACGACTGAGCGGTGACGCCACGGCAGAGCCAGGAAACACAGTACAGACAGAGACTTGGGGTTTTGGTGAAGCTGAGCGCGTGATCGCGCTCAGCGTTTAATAATCAAACAGAAAATAAACGGTTTGTAACAACAAACACACAGAAACAGGACACGGCACTTTCGCCAAAATAAATAGATAAACAAAACGGACTAACACTAAACAAACGGTGGACGGACAGACACACAAACACGGTGAGTAAATAATAAAACAAGTACCGTGCTGGTCCTACCAGCACGCGATAGCAATTGTTTGTAAATATTTCTCTCTCCTTCTCTCTCTCCCGTTCTCCACTCTCGAACACCCAACCCCGAGTGAGTGAAAACATACAGCTTTTATGCAGTTGTACCGAGACTCGATTGCTAGTCAATCATTCAATTGGAATCTCGGTACAACTGCACGTGAATTAATTAAAGTGCAATTCCCCGTGCTCACATATTATTACTTTTACTTGCACGTGATGTGATTTGTGCCCTCCTCGTGCCTAAATACAAATCTACAATTTAAACACATGTGAAACACAGACCCGCTTATATCCCGTGTACCAATGCCTATACACCAACATTTACACACAACACGTAACACAAAATACACACGGGGCACTTTGCCACATGATTCTTTTATTCAGAAAGCACATCCTGTTGAGCGGGGGTGCCACTATTTTGGTACCGATTACAACTGTAAACAAAGTGTTGACGAGCACTCTTCATTTGAATCTCTATCTTTACGGTTAAATGGTCATTTACCTGTTCTTATTGTAATTATTTACCACATACCAAAATACAGCCACGATTTTTTTATCGTTATTTGCTGATTTCCTGTCTACATTATCTGCAAAACATGATAAGATTCTTTTGCTAGGAGATTTTAATATTCATGTTGACACCAAATCTGATCCTAAGACTGTGGAATTAAGACTTTTAGATTCTCTTGATTTATATTCAGCATGTTACCTGACCTACACACAGTCATGGACATACCTTTAGATTTAGTCATTTCTCAGGGCCTCAATATTCAAAATTTGTTAACTGTAGATCTTGCTATCTCTGATCACTTTTACATTTTTTTTGACGCTATACTGCCTTCATCCAGTACTATTAAAACTCGCAGAATAAATTCTTCAACACTAGCAAGGTTTTCTGAAATAGTGGGACTATCACCACTCGCCACTACCCCCTCTCTTCCTACTGATGAGTTAGTTGACAACTCTAACCACCTTATAACAAGTGCGTTTGATGTGGCACCAGTTAAAACTCGAACTGTTCCTTCTAAAAAAAACTGCACCTTGGGTTAATAGTGCCTTATACATAATGAAAAGGGAATGTTGCAAATTTAAACGTAGATGGAGGTCTACTAAATTGCATATTTACTATGATATTTGGAAAAAACATCTGTAAAATACAATGAAGTTTTGAGGACAGCCAGATGTTTCTACTTCTCAAATTTCGTTGATGTTAATAAAAATAATCCCAGAGTGCTCTTCTCAACAATTGACAGATTAATAACTCCATCACCAGCTGCACTCCCCTATACTGAAGTTTCTCCTGCGAGGTGTGAGGAATTCCTGAAGTATTTTCAGAACAGAATTATTAATATTAGGGATCTAATTCCTCAAGGTGCTTCTTATTTAAATGAGCCCCTTAGTCTGACTGGCTCTGTTCTAATTCCTCAAAGCGGTTCTTATTTAAATGTGTCCCTGTGGCAAAGTGGTAAGTGGTACGTGCAGGTGCAGGGGTGATGCAGTGCAGGAATGAAACACAGAGAGTTATAATCCAGTTCGGAACAGTCTTTAATTGTATCCAGGTCTGGTGACCAAACAATAATCCCCCGGCAATACACACCAATGTGTAGAGCACGGCAGGAAACAATAATAACTGGTTTTGCAAACCAAATAATACTACACGTTATCCACCCCACAATACAATACAATACACCAGTCCAGGTGCGTGCAGGAGTGTTGATGGTGGGTGATAACACTTTAAACAGTGACTGTAGTGCCGTGTTGTTCCGGGTAGTGCTGGCCCAAGGCGACAGCTCCGGAGATGTGTTAGCCGTCTAGTGAATTTACAAAACAAAAGACAATTACTAACAGCGACAAAAACAAACAAAACACTCACAAATACTGCTCACAATAATACACAGGGGATCTCTCCGGTCCTTCCAGTTTCGTATCCGCTCTGAACCCCAAGCGAAGGAAAAGATTTATGATTCTCCGGCCCTCTTCTCTTGTGCCTCTCAATGGTAAGATTGAAAAGGAGAGGAGAAAGTGTGTTTTGTTTTAATGCTCCCAAGCTGTGGAACTCTTTGCCTTCCTCTATTAGAGATGCTGCTTTTTAAATCAAGATTAAAGACTCATTTTTATAGATTTTTAACCCAATCTAGATATAAAGTTTCTGTTATCTATTTGTATCTGCTAACTTTGTATTTTTTGTTATTCTTATTTATTTTATTTTGTCCTATCTAGATATTTGCTATTTATTGTAATCATTGTATTTTGTTAATTTTGTGATTTATACTGTTCTGTCTTGTTTCATGATCATGATATATACTGTCTGTAAAGCGCTTTGCGATACCATGGTATGAAAGGCATTATGTAAATAAAATAAATAAATAATAAAAATAAATAAAATAATGCGGTAATAATAATAATTTAAAAGAAAAATAAACTTTTATGGAAAGAGCTGTGGTAATTCGTGCAGTGTGGATAGTTCATAATATTGCGCTGTCAGGTGATTATTTATTTGTTTATTGTCATCACAGTGAAGTAAAATAGAGAATACGAGAGATACGATTGATTTGTCTTTTCCAAAATGAGCCCCCCCACAGCGTTCATGCTGCCGCCGGGCCTGGGTGACTTTATTGAATTTCAAACAGTTTTCCTGTCAGAGATGAGCAGACTGTTTTGTTTGTTTTTACCCGCTTTAACCTTCATTAGTGCTGTTCTTACAATATAGAAACGTCTTTGTGTTTGTTTCCACAGCCCCCCCTCGTGTTACACTGTACCACGAGAATGACCTGGAGCTGGGGAAGCCCAACACTCTCATCTGCTTCATCGATGGCTTTCACCCGGCAACCATCAAAGTGACCTGGACCAAGAATACCCTGCCAGTGACTGAGGGAGTCACCCTCACCCAGTATTACCCTGATAAAGATTTCACCCTCAACATGTTCTCGTATCTGAGCTTCACTCCGGAGCTGGGAGACGTGTACTCCTGTCAGGTCCAGCACAGCGCTCTGCCTGAAACACTCACAACGTTCTGGGGTGAGTAACACACAGACTGCTTGATATTTATGTGTTGTAGTGTGACTGTACGTCTGTATGTATGTATGTGTCACTGTAACAGGACAGGTATACAGGGTGAGGGAAAAGGGTTTGACACTGACGGTGGCTGATATCCCTTTGTAGTGCCCGCCCCAGGTAGCCAAGGAGATCCCAAAAACACAGGCAAGGAGATCGCCCCTGGTTATCACTATAAATTTAATTGATTATTTTAAATGATCAATTAAGTAGGTTTAATGACAACAATGGTCAACAAGAGCAATTCAAATCAGACCCAAAGTACTGTAGTGTTTTAAATAGTGAGCTTCACACAAACACTTCAAAAAGATAGTGATTTTCACAAGCACAATTCAAAAACAAATAAAGCTTCATATGCTTTTAAATAACACACTTCAAAAACAATAAGCAGTGATCTTTGTAGAAACGATACAAACAGCAATAAAGCACCATGCAACTCCAAATACAGCACTTCAAAATAACAGCAAATTGTGACTTTCATAGAAAAGAAATGACAGACATAAAACACCATATAACTTTAAATGCTTAATTGTAAACACACCAGTAGACACCATTTAATCAGTATACATGTTGCTAAAATGCAAGTCTGCAATCTGAGTTTGAGATACTGTATACAGATAAAGATATTGTGGATAGACAATACACAAAGTGATAGTAAAGAAAACGCTAGTTCTACAAATTTAAAACATGCCAATGCACAAGGGAATTTGTATTACTATTACACATATTCAAACAAACTACCACAGTGTACTCGGGACGGCAATAGTTAAGGAGAAGGTATCAAGATATTTCTTTCAGAGCTAAAAAGAGCAGTTTAGACAAGACACATGCAAAATAGCTACCACGGTCTGAGAGCACGAGGGTTACTGTACCAAACCACTCTAATATAGAGCGGACCAAACTATTCAATATAAATAGCGAAAGTTTAACATTAGCACCTAGCGCCCCAGCCAATTTCCAGCACATTCAAGTAATACAGTTTAAACTTTAAGCAATCTCACCAAACGGCAGTTCACAGACCCAGGCTCTCAGGCTCTCAGGCTCTCAGCTCTCAGGCTCACAGCTCTCAACTCTCAGTTCACAGACCCGTGCTCTCAGCTCACAGCTTTCTGCTCACAGCTCAGCTTTCAGCTCTCAGCTGAATAGACCTTCTGGCAAACTGTAGTGGCGAGTTTTCCTCATGTTTGCTGCAAACGTGGTGAATATTTGCGGCAAACTTGCCACAAGGATGCTTTTCACATGCAAATTAGATGTTCTGGCAAACATCTCTGGTGTAGTGAGAATGGCTATTGTGATTTGCTTTTTTTGTAGACATACAGTGGAAATATATGAAGCATGGAAAAACCTAACATGTATTTTTAAATAACTGTTTTTCTTAAAAACAAATGATAAAAAAAGAATGTATACACAGCAGCTTGGGATTAGTTTTGATAATTTGAGCTCACATACTGTATTTAAACAGTGAAACACAAATAACATGTTAACAATATCTTCACTGCCTAATGTCTTTAATGTCTTTACTTAAATATTCTTATCATACATGTTAAACATTCTCATTACACATTCTAATCCTATAGAGTTAAATATTCTTATCATACATGTTAAACATTCTCATTACACATTCTAATCCTATAGAGTCACAGCGAGCATAGAAACTATTTTGTTCTACTCCAGGGTGTGTTTTGCTGACTGCATTTCTGCCTATAATAAAAGCATGTTATTTCACGCTAGCTATATCTTGATCCATATTTTTTTCTTCTTTATCAGCCTAAAAAGTAATTTGAATTTAAATATGTATGCATCAAAGATTAAATAAATGAGTGTCACACGGCTGGCTGAGTGGTGCCGTCAGATCCAGGAAATGAATACACAGAGACAGGACAGATGAGGTGAAATGATGAAAGCGCTGTTGCGCGGTTTACTATAAATAAAAGGTTTAAACAAACAGAAGACAGGACACGGCACTTTACGCCAAAATAAATAGACAAACAAAACAGACTAACATTTAAACAAACGGTGGATGCACAGACAAACGAACACGGTGAGTTTTAAACAAACAAGTATCGTGCTGGTCCTACCAGCACGCGATAGCAATTGTTATCTTTTATCTTTAGTTCTCCTCCTCTCTACACCCGTTCTCCACTCACCGAACACACAACCCCGAGTGAATGAAATGTGCATCTATATATACTGTTGTGCCGGGATTCAATTACTAATTAATTATTCACTTGAATCCCAACACGTTAATTAATTATGTGCAACCTCGTGCTCACATATTAAATACTTTAAATGCACGTGAAGTGCAATCCCGTGCCTAAATACAATTATACATTTTAAATAACTCGTGCTGCACACACCCATTTATATCCCGTGCAGCCACATCTATACACCAACATTAAACACACCACACGCAACATACAACACAGAAATGCACACAGGGGCGGAGCACATTGCCACGAGTCACATTTTATGCCAGTGATTTTATTGGCTAAATGGCAGATACTTAGATCCCACACCATCATTAGCCCCCTTTACTAACTTAAAGCACTGAAAACGAGCTTTAAAACTTTATTTAATAGACAATTAGAATACATAAAACACTTAATAGAATGCCATGTCAAGTGCAACAGCTGTACATCGGTTCACATTCACTAAATAAGTTTTGAATGTAAAAAAAAAAGTTCTACATTGTAAACTAAAATTTTTAAAGCAATTCCAGGATGATCAGTACGTTTGCAGTGAGCAGGGAGCGATGCTGTGAAGAGCTGTTTCTTGGGCCTTATATGTGGGAGGATGAACGACCTTTGTTAATGATTTGGACTGTAGCTGAATTATCTGAGTGGATAAGAATGGAATTTTGGGCCCAGGAAGACCCCCAAAGGAATGCGGCTACAGCGACCGGATACGTCTCGTACAATGACGAGGACTGATCGGGTATAGGAATGGTGCTGAATTCTTCGGGCCGTGGAGCAGGTGTAGTTTAAATGGCCTTGGAGGGACAGAAGATTACGTTTGCTAGGAGAGGGACCGGACAGAAAAGTGGAAATAGATACAATCTATTTTTTTTAATTCCCGAGGAATGAAGCTGAAAAAGATTGAGAATTCAGGGTGATGCCTGTAAACTCGATATAAGTGAGAGGACCCATGGTCTTTTCTGGGTCTAGGGGGGTGCCGAGATTTGAAAATATCGATTTGAGAATCGTTATGTTCTGAGCAGGGGGAGCGTGGGGAAAGCTGGGGGTGGTGGAGTATGGGGAGCGGAAAGGTCGATTATCAGTCTCTTTTTGCCCGAGTATTTCCTTATTGCAACTGGTTGTCTGTCTAATTATTTTTTTGGCTTGCGTGGCTGCAAATGTGAAGAAAATGGTAGGAGGAATAGGAGGAGGCTTCTTTTCTGAAATTGTTGCAGATCTGGCGGCTGCCGAACGTAATGTTGCGGCCCTGACCGTCTTTTGATCTGGAAGGGATGAAGGAAAGGGTGGGAAATGCATTGGAGGAAGGAGGAGGATTGCGAGAGAGGGTGGAGGGTCGGTAACAGAGCAGGAAATGGGGGGGTGGGGGTGAGCAGTGGAACCGCATACAGAGCGTGCTAGGAGCCGGAGACCTGTGAAGAGGTAAGGCATAGAAGGGGCAGTGGGTCCTTGTTGAAAGCCTGCCACTGGAAAGGTAGAAGGAAGAAAAGCATTTGACAGAGAAGGGACCACTATGGGAGCAGGCTGGACACCTGCAGTGAGGGGAGACCTGTGAAAATACGGGAGAATAGGTCTTGTTCCAGGGCGCCCGTGTAGATCCTCTGGTTCCATTGTAGGAGACAGGCAGCGGCTTTGGCAGAAAAGGTTTTGTGATATTCGAAAAAAATGGGAACCTCCGAATCTAACTGACAGATCTAGAATTATGGACAAATAATCATCCATCTCATGCCGACGGTCGGGATAGAACTCACAAATGATGTCCCTGAATTGGTTGAAAGTTAAAATGAACTCGGAAATGGTGAGTGTTTTGAATAAGTGGGGGTCGGAAGTTTTGAGAGTAACTGAAAGGTCGGCCCACTGAACTACCTTGGTACTGATGGAATCTAAAGTGTTAGTGAGTAAGGAAACTAGGTTACTATCCGCACCTGATAAAATCGGGTTACGTAGGCAAAGGGATACGGGTTTGGGGTTGGGGTTAAAGATCAGGGCATTTCCAGGAGGAGGCAGGGCCACGGTATTTTTTAAAGAATAACCGGACACTGTGGAGGGAGGAAGTACAGGGTGGTTATGGAAAAACTGGAGCGCTGGGGTGAATTGGGGGGCGTCGGCTGAGAAGGCAGGGTAGGAGGAGGGAGCGGCTATGGGGGCCTGCTGGACACCCATAGCCATGGGGAGAGAAGAGGAAAAGAGAGCTTGGCCCAGCTGAGGTGGAAATGCTTGCTGCGAGTTTGGAAAGGAAAAAGAAGCAGGAGCTTGCTGGAAAGGAGGGAAGAGTGGACAGAAAAGCAGGGCTGTGCTGGGCAACCGTTTGAGGTATAGAATAGAAAGGGTCTGCAGGGCCCTGTTGAAAACCTGCAGCTAAGGGGCCACTATAGGGGGCCTGCTGGACACCCATGGTGGCCAGAGAGGTCACTGCAGGGGCCTGCTGGAAGCCAGCAGTGAGGGAGGAAGGGCTAACATGAAAGGTTATAGTTGGAGGTATGGGGGGGGGGCTTGTTCGACAGCAGTGGCGGATGCTGAAACCCTGGGATGAAACAGTTTCTGGATCCGAATGCTCAGAAACTGCTGAATGAGCCTGTGATTGACAGGTTCTGTGGAGGTCCCGCCTTCGGTGTTTTCCGGATGTAGATGTACTTTGTGGCATTGATGCAGTGGGTGCAGGGGCAGGGGAGATGGAAAGCGACGATCTGTGCTGTCATAGTGCCTGCGACAGGAAGGATGCTGCAGAGTGGAGAGAAATAAATTAAACAAATTATCCTTACGTGCTGTAGATTTGAAGGGGATGTTGTTACTACGAAGATAATGCTGGAGCCTGGGGATCGTCCAGTCTCTGATGTCGCGAGTTGTGGAGGAACGAGTGGCCAGGCGGGAGCTGCGGCAGACAGGAGAGTGAACCGGTTGATATCCTGAGTGACAGGGAAAAGACAAGGGATCTGGTTATGGTCCTGGAGAAGCAGACATCTGTGCAGAGAAGTTTGGAGTGGTAAATACCGCCCACCGAAGTTGTCGTGGAGTTAGCCTGGGAGGGGCTAGTTGAACTGGTTGAGTGGATCTTAGCTCCGGGGAAATGGCAGACAGATCATCCGACAAAACGGAACAATCCAGAATGTTGTCTGTAATGTGTGCATGTACGATGAAACTGAAACGCAACTGAGAGGGAAGTGAAGAGGGTATTGTCAAGATGAAGACATTTCTGAGTCCACATAAACTCCTAGGTCTTTTTCATAGATTCCGTCTTCAGTCTACCATAGGTATTTATAATGTGTATGTGTATTGCCTGCGTGCAGTACCTTACACTTTTCTTTATTAAATGTCATTTGCCATGTGTCTGCCCAGTTCTGAATGCTGTCTAGATCATTTTGAATGACCTTTGCTGCTGCAACGGTGTTTGCCACTCCTCCTATTTTTGTGTCGTCTGCAAATGTAACAAGTTTGCTTACTATACCAGAATCTAAATCATTAATGTAGATTAGGAATAACAGAGGACCTAATACTGATCCCTGAGATACACCACTGGTTATCTTACTCCATTTTGAGGTTTCGCCTCTAATCAGTACCTCTGTTTTCTACATGTTAACCACTCCCTAATCCACGTGCATGCATTTCCTCGAATCCCTACTGCGTTCAGTTTGAGAATTAATCTTTTATGTGGGACTTTGTCAAAACCTTTCTGGAAATCTAAATAAACCATGTCGTAAGCTTTGCAATTATCCATTGTCGATGTTGCATCCGCAAAAAAATCAAGCAGGTTAGTTAGACACAATCTCCCTTTCCTAAAACCATGCTGAGAAAAATGCAGCGCAATGAACAGGTTTCTTGACTGTTCTAACCCACCAGTGTGGGAATGTTTGCTTGTGTATTGAGGACTGGAAACTTAAAATACAAATATACAATGTAATACAATATGAAAGAAATGTGGCAGAGGAGAGCAGTGACATAACATTGTCTTGCTTGTCTGTTTTCTTTTTAAATAATAAAGTATCGATTATCAGTCTGATACTCGATAAGCATATGTGCTGGTGATTGCATCTCCAGTAATACTTCGCTGCTTTTAGCACAGGATTCAGCTCTTTATTGTAGCGTGTTCATATCATTTTATGTACTATTTGGAGTAGTTCAGTTCTATGTTGGCAATACATTTTGAGATTCTTCACATTTGTTTTAGGAGTTAGTACAATATCACAACTTTAGTCTGACGACAGTGCTGTACTAACTTAGTACAGTGTTTTAGTATCCTCTAGAGCAGGGGTCTGTGTCCCTCCTGTTTTTTTGATCCCACTGTACCCTAAATTAATTAATTGGACCAATTAATCTTCTATTAAGCACTTAATTGGTCGAATTAAGTAATTTAGGGTACAGCTGCAACAAAAACCAGGAGGGACACTGGCCCACCAGGACCAGGATTGGAGACCCCTGCTGTAGATCCCAACCCCGGTCCTGGGGACCCCCTGTGTCTGCTGGTTTTCATTCCAACCAAGCTCTCAATTACTTAACTAGACCAATAACTGTTTTCAGCTGTTAAACAGTTGCAGAGTTCAAGTTACTTATAAAATGTTACAGCTAACTTGAATAATGCAAAATGGCAGATATTTTTGATCTTGAGATACTGTCACCATATAGGTCATTTTCCATTTTGGATCTTATTATAGTTTCCATAAGTTTACATATAATAGAAGTCAGGCTTATTGGTCTGTAGTTACCTGGTTCGGTTTTGTCTCCCTTTTGTTACATTTGCAATTTTCCAGTGTCAGTACAACCCCTGTGTCAAGAGACTGTTGCATGATCTTGGTTAGCGGTTTGTAAATAACTTCTTTCATTTCTTTGAGTACTACTGGGAGGATCTCATCCAGCCCGGGGGATTTGTTTATTTCAAGAGCTCCTAGTCCCTTTAACACTTCTGCCTCTGTTATGCTAAAGTTATTTAAAACTGGATAGGAACAGGTCGACATGTGGGGCATGAAACACAATAAGAAAGATCAATTTAAATACACTGCTCTCCCTCTCCACACAGAGCCGGATGTGCAGACAGTATCTGATGTTGGAAAGACAGCGTTCTGCGCTGTAGGGCTGACTCTGGGGCTCCTGGGAGTGGCTGTTGGGACCTTCTTCCTCATCAAAGGGAACAAATGCAACTGATTACAGGTAGCAACATGGCTCTGACACCTATTTACTGGTGTGGTTATTGCACATTGCTAATCACACAAAGACAACATTCATAGTCAAGCAAGAAGAGAAACCTGGGTATTGAAAATGTAATACTAACTATTTCTCATGCTATTCCTGCACATCCCATACCAGTACTGAAATATTGCTCTTTTCTTTCAGGGTTTTCCTTTTGATGAAGAAATCCTGCTCTGCTCCAGCTTGTGTTTATGATTCTCATTAATGTAAAATGTATAATGTAAAACTGTCTGCTGCAGTGGGAAAAAAAGCCAAACTATGGAAGTGCTGTGCAGCTGTTTTTAAACCTCATGTAAACCCTAAAATCTAGTGATGCAATAAAATATAATGGAAATTTATCTAGAGCCATGACAGTGCATCCCAGTGTGCTTTATAAAAGTATACACAATAACCAACTGAGTAAACTGAAAGCTGTGTTAATTGTGAGTTGCTGACATAGACATCATAAAATCACCAAATATTAATTCCTGGAATACTCTGGTACCCTAATAAGGGAGTCGATGCCGGATATGAAAACACAAAACAAAACATTCCCACACTGAACCATTATGACAGCACCAGGAACCAGCCTTCAATAAACTCTATTGCAATCTCTGTTCAAACTCTTCATAAACCTTATTGTATCTTCATCCAAAAAAAAAAAAACTGCAAAAGTAATACAATTTATTACTAGCATACAATAGTAGGTTCTAAAGGCATACAATAATGACAGGATGTAATGTTCTCACCTCTTATTAGCTTTGTTAACGTTATCACTGGCCTCTCCCTTTAAAAGGAGCGCTGACCATCATTAAAATCCATTCTCTCACCTCTTATTAGCTTTGTTAACGTTATCACTGGCCCCTCCCTTTAAAAGGAGCGCTGACCATCATTAAAATCCATTCTCTCACCTCTTATTAGCTTTGTTAACGTTATCACTGGCCCCTCCCTTTAAAAGGAGCGCTGACCATCATTAAAATCCATTCTCTCACCTCTTATTAGCTTTAGGATCACCGGCCCTTTTTCTTGTATTGAAGATCTTTTGGGTCCTTGCCTGTATTTTATATTCCAATTTGGAATATGCAGATATTTCAAAAGAACATAAAAGTATAAGTTGGGTCTACGTCCAAACGTCCAAACGTACAAACGCTACTAACTGAGATCCACTCCAACAGACCATCTAGAATCGGGTCATATAACCAAAACGAAGAGATACCAGGAAGAAACAGTTAGGAATATTTTTGTTTTTAATCTACAGATTTTATATCGTATAAAAAAAGGCAAAATGTGTTCAACACACGAAAAGGAGACCTGTGATAGTTATGCTGCTTTTGTTAAGAGATAAAAGAAGTGTTTTTAAAAACCTTGTTTGCACTCCTTTACCCAATAAATTATATTCATAGAATCCCGATATCTACTTAAATCAAAAGTTAATATATACAAAGGTGGCCCCAGTAGAGTTTACAGTAGATACACTTTAATGTTGTTGTATCTCAAGAATGCAGTTCCTTCACTGTGTGACCCATGGATGCTTCCCTGGAATCTCTTCTTTGTCCCCCAGGAATAGCACAGTGTGATATCTACTGTGTGGTTTAAATTGAAAACATTCCTGTATAGCTTCATATTTTAATTCATGTATGTGATGCTTCAGAGCGATGATGCTTTGACAGCATGTCTTTTTAAACAAGAACATAAGAACCATAAGAAACAAAGTTTACAAACGAGAGGAGGCCATTCAGCCCATCTTGCTTGTTTGGTTGTTAGTAGCTTATTGATCCCAGAATCTCATCAAGCATCTTCTTGAAGGATCCCAGGGTGTCAGCTTCAACAACATTACTGTGGAGTTGGTTCCAGACTCCCACAATTCTATGTTCTTTTAGGAGAACATTATAGATACACAGTGGATTGTAATCATAGTAATAATAAACAGAGGGATTTTGAAGCTTTTTGTAACTTTAATATTGTAATTTAAAGTTAAAGTTCCTTTTGAAAAACCCAGAAATAAAAATCATACTTTTTTCCTATTGAAATTCTGCATTGTTTTCAAAGATTTATTTTATTTGTTATTTCAAAAATAAAATCTTTTACCTTTTGAATGTTGTTTTGTGATGTCTTATGGGAATGTCTGCAATGCTAGGACCTCTTCATAAAGCTTGAACTCATGTGTCTGTTTTTGTGAATGAAATCAAGTTTGATATTGATGAAAATGTTCTAGACTGTGGTTGGATTCTTCCACTGCAGGAGGCTGTGTGGTCCAGTGGTTAAAGAAAAGGGCCTGTAACCAGGAGGTCCCCGGTTCAAATCCCACCTCAGCCACTGACTCCTTGTGTGACCCTGAGCAAGTCACTTAACCTCCTTGTGCGCCGTCTTTCGGGTGAGGCGTAATTGTAAGTGACTCTGCAGCTGATGCATAGTTCACACACCCTAGTCTCTGTAAGTCGCCTTGGATAAAGGCGTCTGCTAAATAAACTAATAATAATAATAGAACAGTTTTATGATTATGCAACGTTATTTTATTCACAAGAACATTCACAAACGAGAGGAGACCTTTTGGCCCGCCAGTGTTTGGTCAGTGTAACTGGTTGATCTAAATGTTGTCAGGTCGGGTATTAAAGGATACCAGTGATTCAGCATCAACAACATGACTAAATAATGCATTCCATACCCTCCTGTGGCAAAGTGGTAGGGACTGTGCAGGTGCAGTGATAAACGCGGGGGTGGAGTCCCAAAAGAATAGACACGGTATTAAACACAACACTTAACACAAACACGATCACAAGTCTGGGGTGAGTGCTTACGTGCTAGTGGTGAAAGTACAAGTTATTAGTGAGGAGAAGCATTACTTTGTCTCCTGGTCAAAAGGTTCGAATTAGTGCATTTTTATTGTAATGCTGCTGTTGCTGGTGCTGAGCCGATTTGAGATTGTCCTGGGCCAAATGATCACCAAATCCAGGCGATCTCTTACTAGGAGCACATGCTGCACTACATTTTTGGACGAGCCTTTGTGCTCCTCCCACCCCTCTCTCAACAGATCAGGGATGCCGTGAGGCTGTCGGCCGTACAAGAGCTTGAAGGGGGAGAACCCCGTCGAACTCTGTGGCACCTCTCTCACTGCAAAAAGGAGGTAGGGAAGGAGCGATGCCCAATGATTTTGCTCTTGGGTCACAAATCCTCTCAGCATCTGCTTTAAGGTCTGATTAAATCGTTCCACCAAACCATCTGTCTGTGGATGATAAACAGATGTCCTGATGGGACATATTTTTAGTATTTTGTATACTTGCTGTAACGTGTTAGACAGGAAGTTAGTTCCCTGATCAGTCAGTATCTCTTTGGGGATCCCTACTCTTGACATAATCTGCACTAGTTCTTTGGCTATTGCAGCAGCACTAGTGGACCTCAATGGAACTGCCTCTGGATATCGCATTGCATAATCTACCATTACTAATATATGTGTATACCCAGAGTCAGAAGGTAGCAAAGGACCCACTATGTCCATTGCAATGCGTTCAAAAGGAGTGGAAATAATTGGCAGTGGGACCAAAGGGACGTGGCGCACTCGCCCCGGCGCTACTTGCTGGCAGTCTGGGCATGTGGCTACATATTTCGACACTATGACATTATGAAGCCCTACCCAATAAAATCAAGCCAATATGCGTTCCCTCGTCTTGTTGGCTCCCAAGTGTCCTGGAAAGGGGATGTCATGCGCCAGCCTCATGACCTCGGGCCGACACGATGTGGCAGGGTTTACCGTATATAATAATTGCCCCTTAATAATGAAGTGTGGATATACTAGCTCCCCAGTGCCATCAACATCCTTACCTTCAATAGACCTGACCTGTCCCCAAGTGTGCACCAGTGTGGGGCCGTTATTTTGGCCCCACACTAGCTCCACGCTTCAGTCCCACATGTCCGGCATATTGAAAGGAGCTGGAGTAGCATCTGCCCCAGATGGCCCAGTAACCTCGCCCTCTCGGTCACACTGTGTTCCAACTCCCTTTGATTGGCGTTTGATACCAGCTGAGTTGTCTCCCACCAGACCCCAGCCTCGTCTCATTGATGCTCCCTCCCATTTTTTCGATCCATCTCTCTTTGTTTGTTTTTCTAGGACAAAAAATGTGGGGAAACAGTTCGGCTTGAAAGGGAAAAGTATCACCAATTATTTCCCTTTTCTTTTTTCTGCCACGTTTACGTGTATGCCATCAATATTACTAACTCCTTGTAGTTTGGCCAGTCTCGGCCCAGAATTACTGGGTGTGGTAGCCTTTCCACCACCCCGCCTACCGATAAATATACTTTTAGTACGGGGTATGCCGCCGTGTCTCCATGGATACAGGAGATAGCCACCTGACCTTGTGGCCGCCACGACACACCGCCTAAGAGAGTTGTCCGAATTAATGTCTGCTCACACCCTATGTCCACTAATGCATGAGTTTTCATATTTCCCAAAACCACATTAACAATACAAGGCCACTCCCGACCATTTCCCCATCGCTTACCAGTTTCCGATGCCAAAGAACATGTCACCACATCACACTCCATTGCTGATGGGCATAACCGGACGATATGTCCATACTGTTGGCACCTGAAACAGAAAGGAGGGGCAGAAGGAGCTGAGGCTAAGAATCTATCCCGCTGCTGACAAGGCAGCGAGGCAAGGGTAGCATATCTACCCCAGCTGGGGGCCAACCTTTGCCTCCATGTTAGGGAGGTAAAGTTGCCCATTGGGGTCGGAGGTCTGGGAGGTCTTGGTCCGGTCATGGGTAGAGATGCAACCGGTGTAGAGGAGGGAGCTGATGCTCTTTTGTCCTGCGGAGGAGGAGAGCTCAGCAAGGTAGCCTTGAAGGAGAGCAGGGAGTCCTCGAAGTGCTCCGCCACAATGACTGCTTCTTCCAGGGTGGCCGGGTTGTTTCTCTGGAAGAAGCAACCCCTGGAATGAATTGCAAGACCATCCAGTCTGGGGCACACTGTTTCCTTTAAGCCCGCCAGACACAGCCCGACTCAAGCCGTCCCGACTCATCTCATCTCAACTGGCCGTACAGAGTTTGGATGAATGGTAGCAGTGTGCATGCCCTTAAAACCAAGGTTATGCAGATTTCAGTAGGGATGTCTTCAGAAGATTGAACATATTGAATCTTTTTCAGACGCAGTTTCGTTCAGATGTGATCAGAATGTGTGCGGCGGTTGCCTACCAAGACTGACTGAGACCGATTAGTCATAAGGGTGTCAACCAATGGTGAGGCAGGTTTAAATAACATGGATTGTCATGTGGCTTGTGGTACAAGATGGCAGAATTCTGGACAAAGGAGCGCGAGGATGAGCTCATTCAGATGTGGTCCAATAGTCCATGTTTATATGACTGCAGTGCAGAAGCATACTCGAATCGTATTTCGAAAAGCAACGCAACCACGGAATTCGCCAAAGCACTGGGAACTACAAGTGAGTTTATGCATAGTTTTAATATCAGTGAAGTACCGTAGTAGCCTATAGTTCACAAATCACAAACCCCAAGATAGATCTACATGCTGAGAAAAAATACAGCAAAAGCAAATTGAGCGCTGAGCAATACAGCCAAAGTCAAATAAAAATCAACAAGTTACATTTTATTTACCACAGGCTAAAGTGTAGTAGACAAATAATTATACAAAAAGTCAAACACTGCCCGTAATGTTTGCACGGTTAATGGTCAGTAGCTAAGTACTATAATAACACCAATACACGTTTGCGCCTTGCATCTTTTGTATTCGGTAGTTTGCCTACTATATTTGTTAGCCTATATTAGCCTGAATAAAATTGCACCTTGAACCATGCTAACATTTCGGTCAGTGTATGACTTTTTGTATAGTTTGTCTACCAACTTGGGGCTTGGGATTTTGTTTTATCTTGCATACTTCACTGTATTAATTAGAACTTAATCTAATGCTCTGCGTGGTAGGTGTTGAAGTCATGAAACGGATCACATCACTGCAAACTCAATTTTTGCGTTTGATCAAAGCACCAGCAAGTGGGAGCGAAGGCAAGAAAAGAACGGTGCATCAAGAGTGGGTAGTGAAGAACCTGGCGTTCCTCCCCCCACATGTCTGAAAGAGGTCTTCGATCTAGAACATGGATCTGGTTAGTAGGCTACACTATTTCTGCACTTGATTTAATTCAGAATAAAATGTTAGCAAGACTGGTGTTTTTGTTTTGCTATAAACAGTATCACAAGCAGGGTTTGTAGTGGTCCTTGAAAACTTTGACGAGTGCATGAATTTCTTTGGACCCTTGGGATAAATGCAAAAACAGGCTTCACTTATGGCACAAATCATTGTAAAGTGCTAGAAAATAAAATAAACTATGCTCTAAGAAAACATTTTGTGGATAATTATGTTATTATGACATTATATGGGTAGGCTTGCTTTCTACGCTTATTTTTCAAAACACTGCCTTTTAATCTGCCGATTCATATCAAAACGAAACAACTCAATTAAGTAGACTGCGTCCAATGACAATTTATTTTCACTCAAAGAAGCAGCACACTGACTGGCCAGCTGTTTCGCCTACAGGTTAGTTGCTTTGTGCATCTGATTGCAGTTTTTATAGTAGGCTAGTGCTGTTTTAATAAAAACGTGTCATTGATTAAGCCTATAGCCTTTTTTTCGATTTCTGCATTTTTGTTATTTGCCTATTTGAAAAGTTGTGTCTGCTGAGAGATTGTGTTTTACAAAATAAGTGATAGTTTTTACAATGAGAGTAAAGCACTTTTGTAGAAATAGAAAAAATAATGTTTGAGTGTTTAATAATGTTAGGAAATGGACATGGATTAATAATTCTAATTACAGCTTTAAAGTGAGCTAGATAGAGCAGAAACAGCCTAAACGATGAAAGCTACCAAGCCTAATTATAGGTTTAAAATAGTTCAGCATGGCATTTTCCAGCCTTTGAAATTTAGGTTTGTAGGTGTGGTAAAGTCCTGGAAAAATATTCTGTATAATGGATATGAACCATCGGTTATTAGCCTATATTGTATTGTGATGCTCTTTTGTATTTATTTGGTATTTTTAAGCCACAAATTGGCACTGATGACAAGGCTGAGAATGTGCAGGAGAGTGGTAAGGAGGATAAGGACGATGAGACAGGATCGCAAGAGGCAGAAGGAAATTCCAGTCAGGAAATTGAAGAGGCATCAGAAAGACACACATCGGTCCATACTGGAAGCGATGATGATGACAACCAGTTTGCCATGCCAAAGCCACACCAATCAACAAAAACACCCACTAGCTGTAGGCCAACGAGATACAATGAAAGGGGCTAAAAAAAGAAAACCAGTGATGACAACATGTTGGAAATACAAGTACTGAAGAACATGTCGGACAGGCTCAAGACTTTGCAGACCAAGACCAAAGATAGAGAAGATGGGATAGACATATTTAGTCATAACGTTTCGCGGAAGCTGAGAATGATTGCAGACCCAAGGCTACAATTCCTGGTTCAGGAAGAAATGGATCGAGTTATAAACAACGGCTTAAAGCAGTACTGGGGTAACAACCAGTCACCGTCGCCTTCACCGTACCCCTCGTCTTATTACCCAGGGTACACTAATTGCCCAATGCAATACAACTATGGTTCTGCTAGCCAGTCACAACAGTTCATGGGGAGCGACACAGATTCCTCTGAGCAAATTTTCACCCAAATGCTAAATTTATAATTTCTCAATTTAATCCTGACTCTCAGGTTTAATACTATTGTATTAACATTTATATAGACCTGTGGCAATGTGCCCCGCCCCTGTGTGCATTTGTGTGTTATATGTTGCGTGTGCTAATGTTGGTGTATTGTAGTTGGTACACGGGATATAATGTGGGTAATGAGCACGACTGTTTAAAATGTATAATTGTATTTAGGCACGGGGATTGCACTTCACTTCACATGCTGGGATTCAAGTGAATAATTAATTCACTTGAATAGTAATTATATCCCGGCACAAATAGTAATTGAATCCTGGTGCAACAGTATATATAGATGCACGTTTGACTCACTCGGGGTTGTGTGTTTGGTGAGTGGAGAACAGGTGTGGAGAAGGAGTAAATAAAAGTAAAATAAAGTAAATATAAGTTATTTGCACTCATCGTGTTTGTTTGTCTGTTAGTCCACCGTTTGTTTAAGTGTTAGTCCGATTTGTTTGTCTGTTTATTTTGGCCGCTAGTGCCGTGTCCTGTTTTCTGTTTCAAACTTTTATTTTACAACAACCATACTGAGTGCTGCAGCGACTCAGTTTTCAACCCGAGTACTGCCTGTCTGTGTGTTTCTTTCTGGCCTGACGTAACCCCTGCAGCTAGCCTGTCACAAGACCCTATGTTAAAAAACATTCTTATAACTTTCATATAGGTAGCTGAGGTCATATCTGCATGTCCAGTTTGTGGTTTGTTCTTATATCTGTGTATGATATTACACTTTCAGATTGCAGACTGTTAAACGGTATTTTCTGTATTCCGTTAAAAAAGGCGCGTTTCTAATAAAAATGAGTGAACAAACTTCTTTGTCACAATACAATTTATTAAACAACCTTAATATTTTAATCTTAATTGTACTGTAATTCTTGAAATGTGTATTTGCCCTGGGTAAGGGCATCTGCTAATAAATAAATAAATAAATGAATAAATAAATAAATAAATAATAGCCTATATGACGAATCAAGAACAAAAATATCCACTCAGAAGTGATAATGCAGCTGGAGTATTTTTTTTTTAAATGTATGTATTTTAAAAGAAACTTAGTTGACTTGCATAAAATTAAAATAATATTTTCATTACAATAAAGCAATATGGAAGCAAGGTGACTGTAGGGTTAATCATTTAAATTATGTTTCAAAGCCTAATTAAAAAAAAAACGTTATCAAAAAAAAAAGGGCCCCTATATATCAACTAACATTTATCCCATTGCCGAGGCACTGCTCCAACATCTGAATTTGCATAATCTCTCATTGCTTTAGCGTGCATAGTTGGATTGTTTCCACTTGGCAAAGCAGCTTGCAGTAGAATTGGATCCTACCGCCAAGCACCGGGTACATGGGGGTGTGTGACTGGGTCTTCGTGATCGCTGGTGTATGAAGTACCAGCCTTCACACATAAATAATTGTGCAGTGCACAAGTCTTCTTTGTTCAAGACTGAATAGATTCAATTCTTTTAGCCTGTCTGCATACGACATGCCTTTTAAACCCAGGATAATTCTGGTTGCTCTTCTTTGCACTCTTTCTAGAGCAGCAATATCCTTTTTGTAACAAGGTGACCAGAACTGAACACAATATTCTAGATGACCTTTGCTGCTGCAACAGTGTTTGCCACTTCTCCTATTTTTGTGTTGTCTGCAAATTTAACAAGTTTGCTTACTATACCAGAATCTAAATGATTAATGTAGATTAGGAATAGCAGAGGACCTAATACTGATCCCTGTGGTACACCACTGGTTACCTCACTCCATTTTGAGGTTTCTCCTCTAATCAGTACTTTCTGTTTCTACATGTTAACCACTCCCTAATCCATGTGCATGCATTTCCTCGAATCCCTACTGCGTTCAGTTTGAGAATTAATCTTTTATGCGGGACTTTGTCAAAAGCTTTCTGGAAATCTAAATAAACCATGTCATATGCTTTAGCAATTATCCACTGTCGATGTTGAGTACTATTGGGAGGATCTCATCCGGCCCAGGGGATTTGTTTATTTTAAGAGCTCCTAGTCCCTTTAACACTTCTGCCTCTGTTATGCTACCAACAGCCGCCACCTACGTCCGAGCCTGATATTTCTGTGTTGGTGTCAGATTATCTGCAATCTGTACCGACCCCTGTTTCGCCAACACAGAAAGATCAGGTCCCAGGTCGGTGACGTCATCTGCTTGCGCCGCTAACAAAGCCTCCTGCTGTAACCAAGGCTTCAACAGGTTTACATGATAAATGTGCTTTTCTCTCTGTCTCTCCGGCTGGCAGATCTCATAATCCACCGTCCCAACCCGACGTGTAACCTCAAACGGTCCTTGCCACTTCGCCAGAAGTTTGGACTCCGTGCTGGGTAACAACAGAAGCACCTTATCCCCCGGCTGAAACGTGCGCAACCGGGCCCCCCCTGTTATATTGGGTCTCCTGTCTGTGCTGAGCCTGATGCAAATTGTCATGCGTCCATTTTCCCACAGACTCAAGACGTTTGCGCAGGTCCAACACATACTGGACAGTATTGGTCGAATTGTCCTGCTGTTCCTCCCACATCTCTCTGACCAGATCGAGCACACCCCGGGGTCTCCGCCCATACAGCAACTGGAATGGCGAAAAACCCGTGGAAGCCTGGGGTACCTCTCTGATAGCAAAGAGAAGGGGAGGAATCAGCTGGTCCCAGTAACGCACATCACTATGAATAAATCTGCGCAACATGTTTTTTGAGGGTCTGTGGCAAAGTGGCTAGTGAAGGGGTACAGGTGTAGCAGTGATGGGGAGCAGGAGTAAAAGACAAACAATGTTACTTGGTGAAAAACGTGCTTTTATTTGTAATCCCGGTCTGGCGACCGTCAAACCATAAATCCCCGGCTATACAGCAATGTGTAAAGCACGGGAAAACATAAAAACACAGTCCTGAACACAAAACAATACACGGTCACCAGTCCGGGGTGAGTGCAGTCGTGCTGGTGCAGAGTGAAATCACAGGTAAGGGTGAACGTTTAGTGCAGTGGTGCTCGGATTTAGTGCTGACCTCTGCGACAGCTCGGAGGTGTGTTTAACTGTCTGGTGGTGGAAGACAATGAACAGTTAGACAGACAGACACAAACAAAGACAATACTTCACACACAAACGCTTCCTCAATCACTTTCTGAGAGCTCCTCTCTCAGTCCTTCTCTCCTTGCTCTACCCAAACGAAGGAAAAGATCAGCGTTACCCTGGCCCCTATATGTAGTCCCGTATGATTTCCAGGTAAGCGGTTGCAGCTGCCTTATTACTTGCAGCTGCCCCTCGTTTACCTTTCACGTCAACACGGTCCTACAACAGAGTCTCGCTTCCTTCCAGGCTGACCCACTTCCCGGTCCCGGAAACGAACTGTCAGGCCAGCCCTTCCAGATACTTCTCCTCTCGTTCTTTAGCGCCCTCACAGGTCGGGAGGGAGATTTACCACCAGAACTCATTATATTTCTGTCACAGGGTCTTATTAAAATGCTCCACAAGACCATCAGTCTGGGGGTGAAAAACCAAGGTCCTAATGGTCTTAATACCCAAAAGTTTACATGTTCCGCGGACTAGCCGGGACATAAAGTTGGTGCCTTAGTCAGTCAGTATTTCCTTGGGGATCCCCACCAGAGAGAAAACCTTCACAAGCTTGTTGGCAACAGATTTAGCAGACGCAGATCCGAGGGGAATGGCCTCTGGATAACACGTAGCATAATCCAGAATGACCAATAGGTGTGTGTATCCCGCCGCACTCCTTTCTAACGGTCCCACTATATCTACTCCAATGCGCTCAAACGGAGCTTCCACTAGGGGCAATGGCACCAGTGGAGCTCGCGGGACGGCTCTAGGGCTAGCTTTCTGACACTCCCTACAGCATTTGCAAAAATGTCTGACGTCACCATCCAGCCCCAGCCAATAGAACCGTGTCACGAGTCTTGTCCCTTCCCAAATGACCAGACAGGGGAATAGCGTGCGCAAGCTGCAACAAATCCTCCTTAAAGTGCTGATGAATGAGCAACTGGTGACGCACTTCCCCCGTCGGGGGTAATTTTTCAACACGGTACAAAAGGTCTCGATCAATTTCAAAGTGAGGGTACGTGGCGTGCTGTGCTCGACCACACGACCATTAATCACAGCTGCTTGGTCAAAGAGCCTGCTCAGCACATCTTCGTCCTGAGCGGAGGCAGCCGAGCCAGACCCCTGCGCTGACTCCGCGGCCCAGTCTCTTCTGTCGCCGCCCCACCTGCAACTTCTCAGACTCCCTCCATTGCCAGCCCTCATTCTTAGCGGCCCGGCGTTCCCGTTTAGTTTTGCGGGGTCTAAATCTGTAGCAATAGCAGTCCGGGTCACGAAAGGGAAAGATCTTGCCAATTACTTCCTCTTTTATTATTATTATTATTATTATTATTTATTTCTTAGCCGACGCCCTTATCCAGGGCGACTTGCAATCTTAAGCAAATACATTTCAAGTATCATAGTACAAGTAATAATACAATTAAGAGCAAGATAAATACAATGACTTTGGTTCAAGCAAGTACAAGTGTGACAAAATACGATTCAATAATACAGCAGATAAGTGTCAGTGATAGTTACATCAGGATAGGATTAAATACAAAATACTACAGATTAAACACTTGGCAGATTACATTTAAGGAAGGGTGATAAGTGTCCCAGGGGAAGAACAGAGGAGTTCTACAGGTGCTTTCTGAAGAGGTGAGTCATGAGGAGGCGCCGGAATGTGGTCAGGGACTGGGCAGTCCTGACATCTGTAGGAAGGTCATTCTACCACTGTGGGGCGTGGGTGGAAAAGGAGCGGGCTCTGGAGGCAGGGGAGCGTAGAGGAGGTAGAGGCAGTCTTCTAGTGCAGGCGGAGCGGAGAGGTCGAGTGGGGGTGTTGGGAGAGATGAGGGTCTGGAGGTAGCTGGGTGCAGTCTGGTCAAGGCATCTGTAGGCTAGTACAAGAGTCTTGAACTGGATGCGAGCGGTGATCGGGAGCCAGTGGAGTGAGCGGAGTAGTGGAGTTGCATGGGAGAAGCGAGGCAGAGAGAACACCAGGCGGGCAGCGGAGTTCTGGATGAGCTGGAGCGGACGGGTGGCGGCCGCAGGGAGGCCAGCCAGGAGGGAGTTGCAGTAGTCTAGGCGGGAGAGTACCAAGGCCTGGACCAGGAGCTGGGTGGCGTAGTTGGTGAGGAAGGGTCGGATTCTTCAGATGTTGCTCAGGAAGAATCGGCAAGTGCGTGCCAGAGTGGAGATGTGCTGGGAATAAGAGAGGCAGGGGTCCAGGGTGACTCTGAGGTTCTTAGCGGAGGAAGAGGGAGAGAGTGTGGTAGATTCAAGAGGAACAGAGATAGAAAGATCAGAGGAGGGGGAGGAGGAGGGAAAGAAAAGGAGGTCAGATTTAGAGAGGTTAAGTTTGAGGTGATGCGAGTGCATCCAGGAGGAGATAGCAGACAGACAGGTAGAGATACGGGAGGGGATGGTGGAGTCAGAGGTCGGGAAGGAGAGGAAAATCTGAGCATCATCAGCATAGAAATGGTATGAGAAACCATAGGATGCGATGAGGGGGCCCAGGGAGCGGGTGTAGAGAGAGAACAGGAGAGGACCCAAGACTGACCCTTGGGGGACTCCTGTTGAGAGAGGGCGAGGTGTGGAGGTTGATCCACGCCAGGTTACCTGGTAAGTATGGTTGAAGAGGTAGGTGGAGAACCAGGCCAGAGCAGTGCCAGAGATTCCCAGGTCAGTGAGAGAGGATAGTAGAATAGAGTGATCGACAGTGTCAAAGGCAGCAGAGAGGTCAAGGAGAATTAGGACAGAGGAGAGAGAGGCAGCTCGGGCAGACTTTAGTGAGTTGGTGACAGACAGGAGGGCGGTTTCAGTGGAGTGAGCAGAGCGGAAGCCAGATTGGAGAGGGTCGAGCAGAGAGTGGTTGGACAGGAAAGCAGAGAGCTGGCAGTGTACAGTCCGCTCGAGGGTTTTGGAGAGGAAGGGTAGGAGGGAGACAGGACGGTAGCTCTGGAGGGAGGTGGGGTCGAGGGTAGGTTTTTGAGGAGGGAGTGATAGAGGCTTTTTTGAAGGCAGAGGGAAAGAGACCAGAAAGGAGAGAGGTGTTGAGAAGGGAGGAGATGAAGGGAAGTAGAGCAGGAGCAGCAGCTTGAAAGAGGTGGGTGGGGAGGGGGTCCAGGGCACACGTGGTGGGTTTGTGACCCTGGAGCAGGGAGGAGAGGTCAGAGTCTGAGAGGGGCGAGAAGGTGGAGAAGGAGGGTGAGTTAGTAGGGGATGCAGTGGGTGTAGGGGTTGGAGCAGGAGGGGGTGCGGGGAGGGAGAGGTGTTAAAGAGTTTATGGATATCTGAGATTTTAGAAGAGAAGAAGGAGGCAAAGTCATCAGGGAGATAGAGGGGGAGGAGGAGGGGGGAGGGTTTAAGAGGGAGGAGAAGGTAGAGAATAGTTTACGTGGGTTGTTAGTGGAGGCTTGGATTACAGATTGGAAATAAGTACATTTAGCAGAGGAGAGAGTAGAGGAGAAGGAGGAGAGGAGAGTGCGGTAAAGGTCTAGGGCAGCAGGGAGTTTGGTTCTCTTCCATTTCTTTTCAGCAGATTGCAGTGTGATTCTTGCTGAGTGGAGCGCAGAGGAGAGCCAGGGTTGGGGAGGGGAGGGGCGAGCAGGTCGGGAGGTGAGGGGACAGAGGGAGTCGAGGGAGGAGGTGAGGGAGGAGAAGAGGGTGGAGGTAGCAGAGTCTACGGAGAGTTGTGAGAAGGAGTCGATAGGAGGGAGGTGAGAGAGAGCAGTGGAGGCAAGGACAGAGGGGGAGAGAGCGGAGGTTAAGATGAGAGGTGACAGTGGGGGTAGGAGGAGCAGGGAGAGAGGGGAGAGACAGAGTAAAAGAGATGAAATAGTGATCAGAGAGGTCCAGGGGGGTGACAGAGAGGGTGGAGGGGCAGCAGGCCCTGGAGAAGGTGAGGTCCAGTTGACGGCCAGCTTTGTGGGTAGGAGGGGATGGAGAGAGACAGAAGTCGAAGGAGTGAAGGAGAGGGAGGAATCCAGCAGAGTGGCTGGGGTTGGAGCCAATAAGGAGGACGGGGCCGTCACAGCAGCCAACCAATTTTTAAACTGCTCGCAGTCCCGTCCCAGAACTACCGGTACCTGCAATCGAGGACACAAACCCAATTGTACTCAAGGCCACCTGCTGGCCAATTTTCAGATTTACGCACATTTTGGGATAAGTGCACATCCCCATGAATACATTTTATTTGCACCTGTCCCGCTATTTGTTTATGCCCGGTGAGATTAAGCTCTCTTGTATCAGGGACTGACTACACCCTGAATCTAAGAGAGCCTGGGTTTGTGTATCATCCACTGACACAGGAATCACAAAACCCGTCTGCTGGAGTGACTGATGGAATGGAACAGTCTTACCTGGTCGAATGACGTCACATCCCATAGCGGGGCAATCCCGGTCGATGTGGCTCACCTCCCAGCTTGTTCCACACATCAGTGAACTGGTTTCTCGCCAGGAAGCTTCAGCAGGAGCTTGAAACACAGCACCCATCAAAGGGGCTCGACGGTAGGGTGGCCGCGCGAGACCCCAGTCCAACACTGCAGCAGCCCGTGGGTGACCCCACTCTGCCCTAGTTCTCAGGCCGGGAGCTCCCACCGCCACACCCCGTCGAAAGACCTTGCTACCCCTCCCCCCCAGTCCCTTCGCCCTCCCTGGAGCCAGTAGAGGGGGTGATGCTGGTGTAGCGCGGTCTCCAGGCAGCTTAGCGGGCGTTGGTTCCGCTGCCTGGTACTGCTCTGCCAATTGGATCGCCAACTCTAGGTGGCAGGTGCCTGCCGTTGCACCCACACCCGCGGTTCTGGAGGCAAGCACTGCAGGAACCGCTCGACCACCACTACCTCCACTAGCCTGGCAGTGGTGGTATCTCCCAGGTTCAACCATCCCCACGCGTAATCCTGCAAACGATGCGCGAGGGCCCTGGGGTGTTCTTCCGTCGAGAAGTTCTCCTCCCTGATCTTGCGGTGGTAGCCCTCCGGAGTCACACCCACGCGGTTGAGGATGGCAGCTTTCAGCGTGAGGTACTCCATCATTGCCGCCGGATCCAGGGTCCTCGTCGCCGCCTGCGCCTCCCCAGTCAGCTGAGGCAGGAGGTAGCTAGCCCACTGCTCGCGGGCCCACCCGCCAGAGATCACCAACGCCTCAAATACCTCCAGGTATGCTTCTGGCCGATCAGCTGCCGACATTTTCGTGGGCAACTGTAGCCATGGGTCTGGCCCCGCAGCTCTTGCACTCCCCTGCACCACCGCAGTAAGGGTTTCCCGCAGGAGATCCATTAAGGTGGTAAACTGCTGGGGATCCATTCTGCTCCCTGGTTTTGCACTGCTTTGTGTGGGCAGTGCCAGTGAATCCCACTTCTGACACCACGTGTGGAAGGGTGGTGGGCAATTCACTGACACAAGGAGACAGTACTTTATTTGTAACGCCGCTCACTGATTTATTTGGTACAGTAGCCGGCACTCTTGTCCGTGGACTGGATACTGACAACAGTAACCAGAACCACGGTGTTTACCAAAACAGGTACAGGCACAACAAGTGCTTGTAAATAATAATGAAAACAGAAGGCGAAAGAAAAAGGGAAAATAAAGCACAGTAATAAAACTACAAACAAAAGTGCTGCTTACGCAGAGCCCCCACTGCCGCTAAGCCGGTCAGCACGGGTCTCCGTCCTACACTCAGTTACCCTATACACTGGGATGGCCGGAGTTCCCCATACAACTAAACACGTCCCCTCGGATGCGTGATGATTTCTGTTATTTATTTCCTCTAAATTATTTTAAGGCCGGCTGTTTTCCCAGCCAGGTTTGCCTCGCTTTGTTAAAAGAAACTGACGTCTTTTGTCAGTGTCACTGTGTGCTCCTAAACACGGCCACCCGAGTGCACAACCAAGCCAGATCTTATGGGCCGAGCAGTCTCCCAAGGCCCACCCCTCAGCCACTCAGAGAGAGGGAAAGCACACACACACTCTTCCCCACCTCTCCGTGTCATCGCCATGACTGACAGGCGGGTCCCACGAGACTGCTGCCCTTTACCTGCAGTAATACGGATGTGCCAAATAGTCAGTCCAGATCTCCCCTGTTACACTGTCTTACCTGAGTTGTTACCCTTGTTTTGATGTGGTCTCCCTTCTGTTTTTTTGTTTTCTCCCACCTTCCTTTCTAGTTTAAATGCTTCTGAACCTCCTGAAGGATCCTTTCTCTGAGTAGATTGGTTCCCTTTCTGTTTAAGTGCAGTCCGTCCCGCCTATATAGATTGTTAGATTGATAGATCCTTGTTGTAGAATGTGTTCAAGATTGGTCAGAAATGAAAAAAAGTTATTTTTTGCAATAAAACACTACATTTTACTTTTTAAATATAAACAAACTATACATTGTTTTAAAGCCCTGGTTCTTAGCTTTCTAATGAGCACATTAGTTGTATTCTATTCTTGGGTTTACCTACCTTTTTTGTATGATTTGTATGAGGAGTAAAATTGACTATACAAATGCTGTGGTCAAACTTTCATCTGTAGAACCCAGCCTGAAGCTTACAGGCAGATCTGCTCTGTATTGTCAGAATCTGCACAAATCTTTGATTTGGGGACATATTGTTTCTAATCTGTAGTCCTTTCCATGGCCAAGAAAATGACCTGTCCATTGTTACCTCCAAGTAGTGTGACTTCTTTGGGGTAACTCTGGACAGAAATAGTTCTGCATATGTACCAAGGATAATAAAATGATTATTCTCCTTAATATGTACTAACATTACTATACAGCATACTACTATACCGCATATCTGTGATTTTTATCTTGTCACTGTTGTGAGGGTGTTAACATTAAATCTCGCGATAAAAATTTCACACTAGGAAATCCTCATAGTTGAAGGGCATTAGATGGTAGACACGGTAGAAATGGTTAGAACGTATAAAAGAAAACTTGGTGCTCGAAGCTACCATGATTATACAGAACTCGCCGAAGAGGCGCTGTCCAGTTTGAAGAAGGCCTGTTGATGGACTCAATGTTCAGTGAAACTTAAAAAAAAAGAAAAATAGAGGACCCAAATATTTTTTTGCAGGTTAACATTACTCAGTTTGTGTTTGTTCTCTACAGCTTTTTGAGTAATGAAAGCAAAAAAAAAAGTTGTTCAGGGGTTTAAAGTTCTGCCTGCTTTGATTTTTTTGGCCAAAAGCACAATTTATTTTCTCCTGTGGACAAACTCCGCTATTTTTGTTTATTTATTTTTTTACAAAAACTTTCTCAGGTGTCCAATGTTTAAATGAGGAAGGTTTAAAGTGGTTAAGTCACAGTTTTGAAGGGGTGTCCAAAGACTCCACAAAGCCCTGGAACATTGGACAAATTTTAAATAAAAAAAGGGTCTTTAAGTCACGTGTTGCAAAAATGTTTCAACTCTGTTACATAGCCCTAAGGTATACCTGTCTCCAACGTTTAATCAGCATATATGATGCCATACATAATATGAGGGTCGTAAGGTGCTCATCGCAAGATGCTATGTTGGAAAAGTTAATAAAAAATGTATAGAGGACAGGGTTAATTAAAATAGTACACACAGTAATCATCAGGATTCAGTTGTGGTCTTATTCAGTCTTGGCAGTGTGCGACACCCAGTCGGGGAAAAACTCAGTTGTGACGACTGACCAAAACTGAGCACAACTTATCGTGGATTTTCTGAGATGAGTCGGGTCAGCTTGAGTTGGGCTGTGTGCGGCGGGCTTTATATAGCGCCCTCACAGGTCGGGAGGTAGATTTATAACTTAAGTTAATTCTCTCTCTCTGTCACACCTCCCCACTCACCTCACCTCACCAAGGATTCCAAACCATGTAAATATGTTAGTAGAACCGCTCAGTTTGGAACCACAAACAAACATGTAAAGGTCTACTAGCCTAAGAAATGACTGATTCACCTTTAGTAAGCCAAACAAAAAATATAAAACAAGCCAACCAGGAAAAGAGCACAGTGCTACACCAGCACTTCCACACGACTCTGAACCAGGCAAAAGGGCACGGAGCTACACCAGCACTTCCACACGACTCTGAACCAGGAAAAGGGCACGGAGCTACACCAGCGCTTCAACACGACTCTGAACCAGGGAAAGGGCTAAGAGCTACACCAGCGCTTCAACACGACTCTGAACCAGGAAAAGGGCTCAGAGCTACACCAGCGCTTCAACACGACTCTGAACCAGGAAAAGGGCTCAGAGCTACACCAGCGCTTCAACACGACTCTGAACCAGGAAAAGGGCTCAGAGCTACACCAGCGCTTCAACACGACTCTGAACCAGGGAAAGGGCTCAGAGCTACACCAGCGCTTCAACACGACTCTGAACCAGGAAAAGGGCTCAGAGCTACACCAGTGCTTCAACACAACTCTCAACCAGGGAAAGGGCTCAGAGCTACACCAGTGCTTCAACACGACTCTGAACCAGGAAAAGGGCACGGAGCTACACCAGCGCTTCAACACGACTCTGAACCAGGAAAAGGGCTCAGAGCTACACCAGTGCTTCAACACGACTCTGAACCAGGAAAAGGGCTCAGAGCTACACCAGCACTTCAACACGACTCTGAACCAGGAAAAGGGCACGGAGCTACACCAGCGCTTCAACACGACTCTGAACCAGGAAAAGGGCTCAGAGCTACACCAGCACTTCAACACGACTGAACCAGAAAAGGGCTCAGAGCTACACCAGCGCTTCAACACGACTCTGAACCAGGAAAAGGGCACGGAGCTACACCAGCGCTTCAACACGACTCTGAACCAGGAAAAGGGCACGGAGCTACACCAGCGCTTCAACAGGACTCTGAACCAGGGAAAGGGCTCAGAGCTACACCAGCGCTTCAACACGACTCTGAACCAGGAAAAGGGCTCAGAGCTACACCAGTGCTTCAACACGACTCTGAACCAGGAAAAGGGCACGGAGCTACACCAGCGCTTCAACACGACTCTGAACCAGGAAAAGGGCACGGAGCTACACCAGCGCTTCAACACGACTCTGAACCAGGGAAAGGGCTCAGAGCTACACCAGCGCTTCAACACGACTCTGAACCAGGAAAAGGGCACGGAGCTACACCAGCGCTTCAACACGACTCTGAACCAGGAAAAGGGCACGGAGCTACACCAGCGCTTCAACACGACTCTGAACCAGGAAAAGGGCACGGAGCTACACCAGCGCTTCAACACGACTCTGAACCAGGAAAAGGGCACGGAGCTACACCAGCGCTTCAACACGACTCTGAACCAGGAAAAGGGCACGGAGCTACACCAGCGCTTCAACACGACTCTGAACCAGGAAAAGGGCACGGAGCTACACCAGCGCTTCAACACGACTCTGAACCAGCAAAGGGCTCAGAGCTACACCAGCGCTTCAACACGACTCTGAACCAGGAAAAGGGCTCAGAGCTACACCAGCGCTTCAACACGACTCTGAACCAGGAAAAGGCTCACAGCTACACCAGCGCTTCAACACGGCTCTGAACCAGGGAAAGGGCTCAGAGCTACACCAGCGCTTCAACACGACTCTGAACCAGGAAAAGGCTCACAGCTACACCAGCGCTTCAACACGGCTCTGAACCAGGGAAAGGGCTCAGAGCTACACCAGCGCTTCAACACGACTCTGAACCAGGGAAAGGGGTCAGAGCTACACCAGTGCTTCAACACAACTCTCAACCAGGGAAAGGGCTCAGAGCTACACCAGTGCTTCAACACGACTCTCAACCAGGGAAAGGGCTCAGAGCTACACCAGTGCTTCAACACGACTCTGAACCAGGGAAAGGGCTCAGAGCTACACCAGCGCTTCAACACGGCTCTGAACCAGGGAAAGGGCTCAGAGCTACACCAGCGCTTCAACACGACTCTGAACCAGGGAAAGGGGTCAGAGCTACACCAGTGCTTCAACACAACTCTCAACCAGGGAAAGGGCTCAGAGCTACACCAGTGCTTCAACACGACTCTCAACCAGGGAAAGGGCTCAGAGCTACACCAGCGCTTCAACACGACTCTGAACCAGGGAAAGGGGTCAGAGCTACACCAGTGCTTCAACACAACTCTCAACCAGGGAAAGGGCTCAGAGCTACACCAGCGCTTCAACACGGCTCTGAACCAGGAAAAGGCTCACAGCTACACCAGCGCTTCAACACGACTCTGAACCAGGGAAAGGGCTCAGAGCTACACCAGCGCTTCAACACGACTCTGAACCAGGGAAAGGGGTCAGAGCTACACCAGTGCTTCAACACAACTCTCAACCAGGGAAAGGGCTCAGAGCTACACCAGCGCTTCAACACGACTCTGAACCAGGAAAAGGGCTCAGAGCTACACCAGTGCTTCAACACGACTCTGAACCAGGGAAAGGGCTCAGAGCTACACCAGCACTTCAACACGACTAATCGATATATATTACCGACATCACATAAATACTGGTCTGGCAGTTCTGATTCACCAGCCCCACCTTGGTTCAGGCACAAAGAGGCAGCGTGCCTTGTTAAGGAAATGCAGCGCCATAGTGCCATTGAGACAAATTCTAGCCCCTGAAGAGCTGCAGTCCTGGTACCCAAGAAGAATGGCCAGCTCCGCTTCTGTGTTCACTACAGGCAGCTGAATTCCAAAACCAGGAAAGACTCCTACCTACTGCCCTGCATTGACACCACATAGTTTAGCTTTACCTGGAGTCTAGCCTGAAAACAGCCTTCTCTACGGGACAGGGGTTCTGGTAGATTGCAGTAATGCCATTCAGCTAATGCAATACCCTTTGAAAGGCTTATGGGGTGTCACAGACTTCCTGTTTAGTGTCCTGTACCATCCCCCAGCTTTAAGGGAGCCCTCTGCCATCTCTGCACTGTACTGAAATGCTTCCGCCAGACCAGCCTTAAACTACATCCAGGCAGGTTTAACCTTCTTCAACACCAGAGCACTCTTCTCAGACACGTAGTCAGCCACAAGAAGTAGCGACAGACCCATCATAGAGAAGTTGTCCTGAAGGGGCCAGTCTGCCAGCTCAGCAGTTTCCTGGGCCTTGTGTCATATTATCTAAGGGTATTTTTGCTTAGGGTTTTCCACTATCACCTGGACACTTTACCAGCTCACTGAGAAGGGAGCAAAGTGTGAGTGGACCCCTAGAGATATTGGACTGGGGCAGTCCTGTCTCAGAGAGAGAAGATGGTAAAGAGGTCCTAGGTTATTTCAGCCAGGCATTGTCTATGCCAGAACAAAACTACTGTGTTACAAGAAGCTGCTTGCTGCTGTGGAACACTTTAACACCTGTCTCTATGGTCAGGAATTTGTACTCCACACAGACCATGCCTCAATTCAATGGCTCCTGCATTTCAAGTCAGCGGAAGGCCAGCTTGCCCATAAACGGACTGTAGCTAGTCCAGAATGCTGCTGCCAGGATCCTTACCAGATGTAAAAAAACGTGGTGACATTACCCCCCCATCTTGCCTCTCTCCCAGCTTTGGTGCGTGATGCTCCCACAGTCGCTCGCTTTAAATCAGCTCTCAAGACCCACCTGTTCTCTCTTGCTTTCCATGCTCTTTAAGCCTGATATCTGCTATTAGACGCTGGGTTGTTGTTACTATTTCATGTATTATGTTACTATCATGTAACATAATACATTTTAGAAAAGCAAACTATGAAGGTATGAAACAGAGACTAACAGAAGTAGGTTGGAGTAAAATAGAGAAAACATCCACAGAAAAAGGATGGCTGTTTTTTAAAAATGTAGTACTAGAGGCGCAAAACAATTACATCCCAAAAGTAGACAAATCTAAGTCTAAACAAAATGGCTAAAATGGTTTAATAGATCAATTTAAAAAAGTATTCAGCGAAAAAAGGCACTTTACAGAGCGTTTAAAAGGGACCAAAAACAAAGTACACAGAAAGAGTACTTGGAACTGCAAACACAAGTCAAAAAGGAAGTTAGAAAGGCCAAGAGAGAGATAGAAATCAGCATTGCAAAGGGGGCTAAAACCAATTCCAAAATGTTTTTCCAATATTATAACAGCAAGAGAACATTCAAAGAGGAGGTTAAATGTCTAAGAGACACAAATGGCAAAATCATAGTTGAAGAAAAAAAATAGCAAATATATTAAATGATTACTTTTCACAGGTTTTTACAAAGGAGGATACTGACAACATGCCCCACATGTCGACCTGTTCCGATCCAGTTTTAAATAACTTTAACATAACAGAGGCAGAAGTGTTAAAGGGACTAGGAGCTCTTAAAATAAACAAATCCCCTGGGCCAGATGAGATCCTCCCAATAGTACTTAAAGAAATGAAAGAAGTTATTTATAAACCGCTAACCAAGATCTCTTGACACATGGGTTCTACCGACAGACTGGAAAATTGCAAACGTAATACCGATCCACAAAAAGGGAGACAAAACCCAACAGACCAATAAGCCTGACTTCTATTATATGTAAACATGGAAACTATAATAAGATCCAAAATGGAAAATTGCCTATATGGTAACAATATCCTGGGAGGCAGTCAGCATGGTTTTAGGAAAGGGAGATCGTGTCTAACTAACCTGCTTGATTTTTTTGAGGATGCAACTGACAATGGATAATTGCAAAGCATACTACATGGTTTATTTAGATTTCCAGAAAGCTTTTGACAAAGTCCTGCATAAAAGATTAATTCTGAAACTGAACGCAGTAGGGATTTATGGAAATGCATGCACATGGATTAGGGAGTGGTTAACATGTAGAAAACAGAAAGTACTGATTAGAGGAGAAACCTCAAAATGGAGTGAGGTAACCAGTGGTGTACCACAGGGATCAGTATTAGGTCCTCTGCTATTCCTAATCTACATTAATTGGTTACAATATCTTGGGAGACAGCCAGCATGGATCGCAACGCACTAGCGGAGCTGCTGGAGGTGCTGGTCAGCAGACGGGACACAAAGGAGAGAAGGAGGGAGAAGCGCTACACTGTGCTCTTTGAAAAGGTAGGGCTGGCACTTTCCACAGCACCAGCCCCTACAGGAACATCAGCAATGTCGGCACCGAAGGCTCGGATGATGAAGATGATGGCGGAGGGTGACCCAGAGGCGTACTTGGTGGAGTTTGAGAGGATGGCTACCACCGCGTCATGGCCGCGGGAGCTCTGTGCAAGCCAGCTGGGACCCTGATGATCGAGGAGGCTCAGGCAGCCTACCAGGCCATGAGCGACCTCAGTACTGCCAGTTATTACCTGGTCAAGCTGGCCATTCTCCTCCATCTCAACATTACGGCAGAGACCCACCGGGTACGGTTCAGGGAGTACCGAAGATCCCTGGAGACACGCCCAGGGTGGTTGCGGAGTAGTTTTGTGCCCACATGGAAATTGGGGAAGCAGTGGTGGTGGAACAATTCTGCCATGTGCTTGGCGCCGATACCCAGGCCTGTGGATACTGTGCCACAACCCCGACACCCTGGAAGCCGCCGTAAAACTGGCGGAGGATTACGAGGACTCCCTGTTCTCCGCCCGGATTGGGATACTGTCGGTTCCCACCCCTCGGAGCAACCAACCCCTACCTCTCTTTCCTGCAACACCACCCCTACCATCAGTCCCAGGACCCAGACCTCTGAGACAGCCGACCCAAATGGGCCCCCTGGCCTCCTCTTCATGGAGACCAAGGTTGGCCCCCAGCTGGGGTAGAGGTGCTGCCCCTGCCCCATTGCCATACCAGCAATGGGACATCTACATAACCAATGTTCCCTCTGCCCCCCAACGTGTTTTAGGTGCAACCAACAGGGACATATGGCCCGGTCATGCCCCGCTGCCATGGAGTGTGACGTGGCCACGTGTAATTGGGCACCTGAGATAGGTAAGCGAGGGGAAAATGTCGGGAGGGGCCTTGTATGATTGATGTGGTTTTAGGCAATGTGAAAACCCACGCAGGATGTGAGCAAACCTTAATTAGAACAGCTCTCTTGGGCGGCGTGTCATGGCGGCGACGAGTTCAGGTGGCCATCTCCTGTATCCATGGAGACACGGCTGTATACCCCACACTAAAAGTATATTTATCGGTAGGACCGATAAAACGTCACCTGGTAGTAAGGGTGGCGGAAAGGTTGCCACATCCAGTTATTCTGGGCCGAGACTGGTCAAAATTTAATGAATTAATGCAAATAATGGCAGTCTCAGCCTCACACGTAAACGTGGAAGAAGAAAAGAAAAGGGAACGGATTGGTGATGTGTTTCCTTTTCATGCTGAAATGTTTTCTCCTATTTTCCGTCCTAGAAAAACAAATAAAGAGAGAAGGACCTCAAAATGGGAGGGAGCATCCCTGAGACAAGCCTGGGGTCTGGTGAGAGAGTGCTTGAATGGTAACAAACACCAGTCAAAAGGAGTCGGAACTCCTCTACTCTCTCCTCTGCTAAATGTACTTATTTCCAATCTGTAATCCAAGCCTCCACTAACAACCCACGTAAACTATTCTCTACCTTCTCCTCCCTCTTAAACCCTCCCCCCTCCTCCTCCCTCCTCTATCTCCTCTGATGACTTTGCCTCCTTCTTCTCTTCTAAAATCTCAGATATCCGCAAACTCTTTAACACCTCTCCCTCCCCCGCACCCCCTCCTGCTCCAACCCCTACACCCACTGCATCCCCTACTAACTCACCCTCCTTCTCCACCTTCTCTCCCCTCTCAGTCTCTGACCTCTCCTCCCTGCTCCAGGGTCACAAACCACCACGTGTGCCCTGGACCCCCTCCCCACTCACCTCTTTCAAGCTGCTGCTCCTCATCTACTTCCCTTCATCTCCTCCCTTCTCAACACTTCACTCCTTTCTGGTCTCTTTCCCTCTGCCTTCAAACAAGCCTCTATCACTCCCCTCCTCAAAAAACCTATCCTCGACCCCACCTCCCTCCAGAGCTACCGTCCTGTCTCCCTCCTACCCTTCCTCTCCAAAACCCTCCAGCGGGCTGTACACCGCCAGCTCTCTGCTTTCCTGTCCAACCACTCTCCGCTCGACCCTCTCAAATCTGGCTTCCGCTCTGCTCACTCCACTGAAACCACCCTCCTGTCTGTCACCAAGTCACTAAACTCTGCTCGAGCTGCCTCTTTCTCCTCTGTCCTAATTCTCCTCAACCTCTCTGCTGCCTTTGACACTGTCGATCACTCTATTCTACTATCCTCTCTCGCTGACCTGGGAATCTCTGGCACTGCTCTGGGCTGGTTCTCCTCCTACCTCTCCAACCGCACTTACCAGGTAACCTGGCGTGGATCAACCTCCACACCTCGCCCTCTCTCAACAGGAGTTCCCCAAGGGTCAGTCTTGGGTCATCTCCTGTTCTCTCTCTACACCCGCTCCCTGGGCCCCCTCATCGCATCCTATGGTTTCTCATACCATTTCTATGCTGATGATGCTCAGATTTTCCTCTCCTTCCCCACCTCTGACTCCACCATCCCCTCCCATATCTCTACCTGTCTGTCTGCTATCTCCTCCTGGATGCACTCGCATCACCTCAAACTCAACCTCTCTAAATCTGACCTCCTTTTCTTTCCCTCCTCCTCCTCCTCCCCCTCCTCTGATCTCTCAATCTCTGTTCCTCTGGAATCTACCACACTCTCTCCCTCTTCCTCCGATAAGAACCTCGGAGTCACTCTGGACCCCTGCCTCTCTTATTCCCAGCACATTTCCACTCTGGCACGCACTTGCCGATTCTTCCTGAGCAACATCCGAAGAATCCGACCCTTCCTCACCAACTACGCCACCCAGCTCCTGGTCCAGGCCTTGGTACTCTCCCGCCTAGACTACTGCAACTCCCTCCTGGCTGGCCTCCCCGCGTCCGCCACCCGTCCGCTCCAGCTCATCCAGAACTCCGCTGCTCGCCTGGTGTTCTCTCTGCCTCGCTTCTCACACGCAACTCCACTACTCCGCTCACTCCACTGGCTCCCGATCAGCGCTCGCATCCAGTTCCAGACACTTATCACCCTCCCTTAAATGCGCTTTGCTTGCTCTTATCTGCCCCCTATTTTACTGCATTTTAATCCTGTACTTTAGAGTACTGTAATCTGTCAAATGTTATTTAATCTGTAGTATTTTGTATTTAATTATATCCTGATGTAACTATCACTGACACTTATCTGCTGTATTATTGAATCGTATTTTGTCATACTTGTACTTGCTTGAACCAAAGTCATTGTATTTATCTTGCTCTTAATTGTATTATTACTTGTACTGTGATTCTTGAAATGTATTTGTTTACGACTGTAAAGAAATAAATAATAACAATAATAATAATAAAGTGTGACCGAGAGGGTAAGGTTACTGGGCCATCCAGGGCAGATGCTACTCCGGCCCCTCTCAATATACCGGACATGTGGCACTCAAACACGGACATAGTGTGGGGCCAACATAATGACCCGTCACTAGTGCACGCTTGGGGGCAGGTTCGGTCTATTGAAGGTAAGGATGTTGATGGCGCTGGGGTGCTAGTATATCCACACTTCAGTATCAAGGGGCAATTACTGTATAGGATAAATCTAGCTGCGGACACAGGACAGCCTGTAACACAGTTATTGGTTCCCCCGTCTTGTCGGACCGAGGTCATGAGGCTGGCGCATGATATCCCTTTTGCGGGGCACCTCGGAGCTGACAAGACAAGGGAACAGATATTGGCTCAATTCTATTGGGCAGGTCTTCATACTGATGTGTTGAAATATGTAGCCACATGCCCAGACTGCCAGCGAGTAGCGCCTGGTTGAGTGCGCCCCGCCCCTTTAGTTCCACTGCAGATTATTTCCACTCCTTTTGAACACATTGCAATGGACATAGTGGGCCCTCTGCTACCTTCTGACTCTGGGTATACGCATATATTGGTGGCGGTAGATTATGCAACGCGATATCCAGAGGCAGTTCCATTGAGGTCCACTAGTGCCGCTGCGATAGCCACAGAGCTAGTGCAGATTATGGCTAAAGTAGGGATCCCCAAAGAGATCTTGACTGATCATGGAACCAATTTTCTGTCTAAAACGTTACAGCAGGTATATAAAATATTAAAAATACGTCCCATCAGGACGTCTGTTTATCATCCACAGACGGACGGTTTGGTGGAACGTTTTAATCAGACCTTGAAGTCGATGCTGAGACGTTTTGTAACACAAGAGCAAAAACATTGGGCATCGCTTCTTCCCTACCTCCTTTTTGCAGTAAGTGAGGCGCTGCAGAGTTCGACAGGGTTCTCCCCCTTCAAGCTCTTATACGGCCGACAGCCTCACAGCATCCTCGATCTGTTGAGAGAGGGGTGGGAAGAGCACAAAGACTCGTCCAAAAATGCAGTGCAGCATGTGCTCCTACTGAGAGATCGCCTGGATCTGGTCGGTCGTTTGGCCCAGGACAACCTCAGATCGGCTCAGCACCGACAGCAGCAGCATTACAACAAAAATGCACTAATTCGAACCTTTCGACCAGGAGACAAGGTAATGCTGCTACTTCCCTCATCAGAATCGAAATTGTGTGCTAAATGGCAGGGGCCATATGAAGTGATCCGTGCTATAGGGGAAGTGAATTATGAAATTAGACAGCCCGATCGCCGTAATGAACGTGAAATTTATCATGTAAATGTATTAAAGCCCTGGCAGGCAAGGGGGGTCTTGTTTATAGCCCCAGGCAACATAGAGGATGATTAGGCCCCTGTCCAGAGACTCCTAGCACAAAAATCATTCAGATGGGGGAACAATTGGTTCCAGACCAGCAACGGGAGCTGCATAAGCTTATTGAGGAATTCAGCGATGTTTTTTCTGACTTGCCCGGCAGAACTAATTTGGTTGAATATGACATTATCTCTCCACCAGGTGTCACTGGGCAGGAGAGACCTTACCGGATCCCAGAAAGTCGACGAAGTGGCGTTCGCAAAGAGGTATGGGACATGCTCGAACTTGGGGTGATTGAATCTTCCAGGAGCGAGTGGTGCAGTCCTATTGTCATAGTGGCTAAGAAAGACGGCACCAACCGCTTCTGCGTGGATTTCAGGAAGGTAAACGCTATTGGCAAGTTTGATGCATACCCCATGCCTCGGGTCAACAAACTTTTAGACAGACTGGGTAAGGCGAGGTTTATCTCCACTTTGGACCTGACGAAGGGATACTGGCAGATCCCCTTAACCCACTGTTCTAGAGAGAAAACCGCATTTTCAACACCAGAGGGGCTGTTTCACTTTAAAACCATGCCGTTTGGGCTACATGGTGCGCCCGCTGCCTTTCAGAGACTGAGGGACCACGTTTTACGCCCACATCATGAATATGCAGCAGCGTATATTGATGATGTGGTCATTTACAGCTCTAAGGGTAGCCCGGTGAACAGCTAACTTGAGAAAATGTGCGTTTGCCAAGACAGAGACTCAATATTTGGGATTTTTAATGGGGAATGGAAGGGTGAGACCCATGGTCACCAAAATCCAGGCTTTGGTTGATGCAGCGATCCCCAAAACCAAGACTCAGGTGAGGTCACTACTGGGATTAGCCGGTTATTACCGCCGCTTTATCCCTGAGTATGCCACAGTGGTTAACCCATTAGTTGACCTCACCAAAAAGAGTGCTCCAAATTTAATTAAGTGGTCAGCTGAGTGTCAGGGATCGTTTGATACTATTAAGAGTAGACTCTGCCAGGCCCCCACTCTTATCACACCAGATTTCATGAGATTCATCCTTCACAACGATGCGTCAAATGTGGCTTTGGGTACTGTCTTGTCTCAAGAGGTAGATGGAGTAGAACACCAGATACTGTATCTCAGCAAAAAGATGCTACCTCGGGAGCATAACTACTCCGTAGTCGAAAAGGAGTGTTTGGCCATTAAATGGGCTACTCACTCTTTACGATACTACCTGCTGGGACACTCATTTGATCTTGTCACAGACCACGTCCCACTCAAGTGGTTAAGCACAATGAAGGACAGCAATGCCCGGATAACTCGGTGGTATCTGGCGTTGCAGCCCTTCATGTACCATATGGTACACCGTGCAGGGAAAGACCATCAAAATGCGGATTATTTTTCCCGGGAGGAGGGAGTAATAGGAAAGATAGATTCAGCCGAGTGTTCCTTCGGCTCCACTCTGAGCGGTGGGATATGTGATGGAAATATAATGAGTTCTGGTTGTAAATCTCCCTCCCGAACTGTGAGGGCACTAAGTAGCAAAATGGAAAGGCTTTGGACGGGTTGGCCTGACAGTTCATTCCCTGGGTTGGAAAGTCGGTCAGCCTGGAAAAAGGCAAGACTCCGGTGCAGGAACGTATTGACCTGGAAGGTAAACGAGGTAGCAGCTGCAGGCAATAGAGTCAGCTGCAATCTTTTACCAAGGGGTCATGCATGAACGCATAAAGGGGCCGGAGAATTGTAAATCTTTTCCTTCGTTTTGGTTTGGAAATAGACCCGGAAGGACCCGTGCACTGTGTATTAAAAGTATTGTGAGTGTTTGTTTTGTTTTGTCTTGTCTATAATTGTTACTTGTGTGTTTATAGACGGCTAACACGTTCCGGAGCTGTAGCTAAGGGCCAGCACTGAACCCGGAACAGCACTGCACTATTTGTCACTCTTTAAACTGTATCACCCACCACGAGCACTACAGCACGCACCCAGGACTGGTGACCGTGGTTGTATATTGTGGGAGAGATACTGTGTTTATTGATTAGGGATGCAATCCCTGTTACTGTTCTCTGTGTTTTACACATCGCTGTGTATAACCAGAGTTTATTATTTGGTCACCAGACCTGGATTATAAACAAAAATAAAACGACAATTTTTTCCATACCGGATTACAAATCTCTGTCTGTTTATTCCTGCACTGCATCACCTCTGCACCTGTTCATAATCAGCAACCACTTTGCCACAGGGTCAGACACGTGTATATCTTCATATATTAATAGGAGCAAAACAGTTCAATATTCTACATGAACAGTCCAGAAGCGGTGCTCTCCCTAACCAAGAGAAGTGGGGAAGCGTCCCCCCCCCCCACCTCCACTACACCCCTGTATATTATGGTATATAAGACCGGAGCACTGGAAAGGGTCAGATTGAGCAAGAAAAGACTACATATCCCAAGAGACAATGCAGGAGTTGTTGGGATTACAAAATGCAGGAGTTGGGATTACAAAAATGGCATCCACCAGAGAAAGTAAAAGTGCTAGGGGTTTTGATTGAAATGTAAACCAGCACCGCTGCAGGTGTTAGTCTTATAAGTGGCTGTGCTGGTTGACAATAAAAGGAAATTGATTCCTTTGTTCGATGTCTATCTAGGGGAGGCTCATGGTGTTGGTGGTTAGACTTGGAGGAGAAAGGAGAGTTTGGTAAAGACAAACTGAATACTGTACAAGTAAAACAGTTTAAAACTGTAAGTAGCTTAGCTGAGATAGAGAACGTGAACGGAAAAGTAAGCTCTCCAAAGGGAGATAGAGGTTTTGTTTTGTGTATGGGAGGTATTATTTGTATTGTGGAAACAAATCACGGTAATAACTGAAATATCGATACTCTTATTAAAGTACAGGCACTGCTCTGTTTCCAAATGCATAGCCTTGGTTTCGTGTCATAACTATCCGTGGTGACCAGGATAAAGTTCCCACCGTGACGAGCACACGTGATGAACCAACTACGTGGGTGTCGCAGTATTTACAAATTGTCATCAACAAAAAACATGTGAAATCAGTTGGAGCAGCAATACGACAGAAAACTTCATACAATACGTCTGCCTAGAAACAGCTGATGTTTTAAAAGAGTGGATTTGATTGGTGCAGTTCCTGAGCAGTGGTGTGTAAATGTGCAGCACCCCCTCTCTCTGCTCACTCTGTACAGCAGCAGCCTCTCAGCTCCAGCGTGTTTCACTCTGTACAGCAGCAGCCTCTCAGCTCCAGCGTGTTTCACTCTGTACAGCAGCAGCCTCTCGGCTCCAGCGTGTTTCACTCTGTACAGCAGCAGCCTCTCAGCCTCTCAGCTCCAGCGTGTTTCACTCTGTACAGCAGCAGCCTCTCAGCCTCTCAGCTCCAGCGTGTTTCACTCTGTACAGCAGCAGCCTCTCAGCCTCTCAGCTCCAGCGTGTTTCACTCTGTACAGCAGCAGCCTCTCGGCTCCAGTGAACAAGCAGCCGTTCCTCACAATGGAAACCTCTTCATTGCAGATCTCCAGCCTTTACACACTATGCCTGCGGGGGCTGGTTCTGGTCTCTCTGTTGTTTTGTTGTAGGAAAACCAGCTTTGGAGTCGGTAAGTACACCCTAAAAGTAATTTTAATCAGTTATTTGAGTTTATTAATTTATGAATCAATTAATACTTGCCTGTCATCTTACATCCAGCTCTTACATTTTATTCTGTAGCTATAAGTTTTCTATTTACCATTATGCTATCTTTGTGACTTGTAAAAGCTTTGCCAATCTAGCCCAGAATTACTTTTGTGTGTGTGTGTGTGTGTCTATCTATCTATCTATCTATATATATATATATATATATATATATATATGAATTTCAAAAAAAGAATTACGCTCAACAGTCCATCATGACTAGCACTTACTCTGCGGTACAGGGCATGCAGTTACAGCCAGTAAGACTCAGCAATGCAGTGTGTGGTACATTCTTCTGTGATGCACCTGTGTCGTGTGATCCAGTTTAGGGGATGATTCATCTAAAATTCAACTGCAGTTGAGAGATTTTGCCACAGTGATAGCTAGCAGTTTGCTACCAAATCTACAAAAGACAGATCTGCTTAAATGTGATCAATTAATTAAGGACCACCTTTTTATTTTCTAACCATCTGGAAATTCCACCCCTCAGTTCTTCTTGCCGTAACATTAAGGCAGAGGCATGTAACAGAAAAAAGTTACATTTAAGTTGACCCTGAAGATATGTAGTACACCAATTTTCCTATTCATGTTTGCTTAAGGCTTTGTGTTTGAAATGCATGTCTGGTTAAACATTGAAGGCAAATGTCATAGAAAAATGTTAAGACTAACCTCACAAAACATAATTAAAGAAACTACATGGGCCCAATTCTGATCACAGGGCAAGCCAGTAACGCGAAGGCAAATTTTGTTAGTGCCGGATTATGGAGAACTAGCTAGCCGCAAGCAGGCGCAATCAGACTTATGAAGTGATTTTGGTACCATTTGTTCCCCCAGAGTTTCTATACCTGCGCTATCGCCAGGGTCGTCACAAATTTGGGGAGTGGCCTCATTATTATCACCTAAGAGATTTTGAAGATGAGGCAAGTTTGCCTTTGAGATCCAAACACCCTCAAAGCAGCTCTTTTCAAAGAACAAACAATATTTCAGTGTAAAATTATAATATAACATTTCACTGTAATATATTTCCGATATAACACACAATTATATTTCACAGATTTCGAGCAGTGTCTGTTTTGTACCCTTCAGAGTTACAGATTTCAATTTGCAGATACATTGTAAATGTTTTGTACAAGCTTAAATACATCAAACATAATTATATTACACAGATACATAGATATGTTATAAGAACATAAAAAAAGTTACAAACATTCAGCCCATCTTGCTCGTTTGGTTGTTAGTAGCTTATTGATCCCAGAATCTCATCAAGCAGCTTCTTGAAGGATCCCAGGGTGTCAGCTTCAACAACATTACTGGGGAGTTGGTTCCAGACCCTCACAATTCTCTGTGTAAAAAAGTGCCTCCTATTTTCTGTTCTGAATGCCGCTTTATCTAATCTCCATTTGTGACCCCTGGTCCTTGTTCCTTTTTCAGGTTGAAAAAGTCCCCTGGGTCGACATTGTCTATACCTTTTAGAATTTTGAATGCTTGAATCAGATCACCGCATAGTCTTCTTTGTTCAAGACTGAATAGATTCAATTCTTTTAGCCTGTCTGCATACGACATGCCTTTTAAACCTGGGATAATTCTGGTTGCTCTTCTTTGCACTCTTTCTAGAGCAGCAATATCCTTTTTGTAACGAGGTGACCAGAACTGAACACAGTATTCTAGGTGAGGTCTTACTAATGCATTGTAAAGTTTTAACATTACTTCCCTTGATTTAAATTCAACACTTTTCATTATATATCCGAGCATTTTGCTGGCCTTTTTTTATAGCTTCCTCACATTGTCTAGATGAAGACATTTCCGAGTCAACATAAACGCCTAGTTTATGTTGAGTTATATATTGCTTTTGTGAGGTTTTATCTAGAAATATGCAAAATCATAAGAAATGAATACAAGAGAGAAGCTAACGATTCGTTCAGCACTGTGGGGGGTAAGCAGTAGCTAATGGAGCAGAATCTGGCTCAGGTTTCTACGATGGCCCTGAAGTGCAAAACACAATGTGGCAGGACAGCATCACAACCCGAGCTGTTACCAGCAGGAGTGAGACTGCAAGACAGACAGCTGCAGTTAAAGTGCATGTTTATTTACAGATAAAAACAAAACAGAAACCATTAAACGGAGTATAGGGACCAAAATGAAAGGTTTAAACAAAACCACTTGTTCCCTTTCAGCTGGGTAGTGGCCTTCACTAAAGGTTCTCCCAAACTCCTCCAACTAAACAAAGGATTTGACTCCCCTTTATGCCTGATCAATTATTCAATCAAGACCCAGCCACATGCCACACGTGGACAGGGATGGAATTAACCCCGTCACTGCCAAACTTAAATTCAAATTAATTTAAACTTTATTTAAACAGACAAACAAACAGAACATAATTTACATGTGGCCCACATGAATTAAACATGTAACAAAAAAAAAAACATGTTGTCATTTACTGTGAGTGACTACTTTATAAAGTGCCGTTTTGGGGGAATCTGTTTGTCTGATCATTGTATTCATTTATTTTGTTGTTGCATGTAGCATTTTATGTTTGTGTGATATTGTTTGTGTTACCTACTTAAGGCCCCCAGTAGGTTTCAGGACCAGGAGGTGATTTTTACTGCCTTCAATAATTTACATTTGGCAAAATTATATATTTTTTGTGAAGTGTAACTGTTTATCTTATATTGTTTCTTTTTCAGAAGGTTACTTGTTTCAGGGGGTGGTTGACTGTGAGTACAGTGACAGCAGCATGACGGACATGGTGTATTCGTGGAGCTATGTATTTAACCAGGAGGAGTTTCTTCACTACGACACCAAGATCCAGAAGTACGTCGGGAAGACAACCTGCGGGGTGAAGAATGCGGAGAGGTTGAACAAGGATAAGGCCCGGCTGGCACAGCTGCTGGGTCAGGTGGATGGATATTGCAAACACAACATGGGACTCTACCTGAGCTTCGCAACAGATAGGAAAAGTAAGTAATAGCACTTCACTCAACTGCAGCAAAAAAAAAAAGACAACTTGAGCAAAGATGTTAGTAATTATTGAGAAGCATAAGGAACTATATTGTAACCACACTGTTAAACATATTGAAGCAAAGGCTTTAGAGCGGGGTGTCAGACTTCTGGAGGGCCGCAGTGTCTTCTGGCTTTTGCTCCTGCCAAGCTATGATCACTTAATTGGTCTAATTATTTGACTAACGCTTCTCTCCAGGCCTCAAAATGTTATCATAGGTAGTGTGCTTTGAATCAAGTGCATTTTTTAAATCAGCTGTAAAAGACCTTGAATATTTTATCTGTCCAATTGAACAAATAATTGGATCAATTGTTAATTGAGAGCTGAAGTTGAATGAAAACCAGCAGCCCTGTAGCCCTCGAGGACTGGAGTTTCACACCCTGCTTTAGAGAAACTAAGGCTGGGACCAAATCAAAACTGTGACAACCCGCTAATCACACTTAAAACTGTATTTAATAGCGTTTTCTTTTTATGAGTAAAAGAAATAAGATACTTACATAAAAAGAAAACGCTATTAAATACAGTTTTAAGTGCGATTAGCAGGTTGTCACAGTTTTGATTTGGTCCCAGCCTAAGCCAGCTGATATAATTGCCAAAAAACAAACAGATGCTGTTTAGTCAACTTGAGTAATAATAAAAAAACACTATAACTACTAGGTATTTCAGCATTTAAATAGGTGTCATTTTAGTATTGAGAATTAAATGCAACCCCCAAAAACTTGAGACCGTGCTGCACCTGGAACAGATTTAGCTCATTTAAGTTTCTTTAGATTGTTAATTTTCTTTTAAGGTATTTTCAGCAGAATTTAATGCAATAACCTAGCAGTGTTTAACGTGATATGATTTTTTCTGTGCATGTATGTGTAAATGAGAAGCCATTAAGGTTTTTTCGTTTGTTTTTTTTTTTTAAAAATTGGGGAATAACTGCATAGACACGTTACTAAGGATATCTCACCCGCAATCTTCCTCCAAAGCGACACATGTATGATGTCGGATTTTGTGCATTGATTTAAAAAAAAAAAAAACTGGTCCAGTGGTAAAATAGCCCCTTTATAAACCTGTTGAGGCTTCAATGTCAATCTTGCTCTGAGATAGTGTAACCCTGGATAACAGTAATTATAACTAACTTTAAATGCTTGTTGTAGCTGGCTACGCCATTGGGATTGAATCCCAAAATTTATATATAAAATTTAATAAATATTATGCTTAGCACACAGGTTCTTTTATTTTGCGTTTTCAATACGAGTCCTTCTCTTGTCACAAATACCAGAGAGGCAAGTTAAAAATCAACAAGTCTTATTACAGAAGAGAAGAACTGTAAACAGGAGGAGAAATTCAGCAAATATTAACAAATTCAAAAGACAATTTAACCCTTTCACAATTCCAGACAACCCAGAGGAGGGGGCAGAGGCAGGTCAGTTTCAACTGATAATACAATAGAACAAAATGACGAAAACCAAAACAAAACACAATGAAAATCAATTAAGATAAAACCCAACAATAACAAAATGAAACACAATCAAAATAAAAGCAATCAAAATAAAAGCAATATCAATTACAAACGTGCAATAACACAAATAAGTCTAATCTAAAACTACAGCAAAACTAAGCTACAAAAGCCCCCTATAAAACAACCTGACGTAACTAAATGTAGTTAATTTTACAAAACAAACTATAGTAGCTAGGTACAAGTTAACAGCAACTTCGCAGAGAAAATGGCCAATTACATGAATATACAATTGTAGGAATATACTTCAATAACACACTCCTCTATGAGACTCCTATAATGCAACAAACTAAACAAAACAGTTTAAAACGATGTGCCGGCCGCGCCCAATATTAAAAATACCACACATCCACCAGACTGACGCGCTACTGGAGCAGAGCCGAGAGTACTAGCAGAGAGAGAAAAAAAATACCGAATAGGTCTGCGAGGATACTTCTTTTTCTTCTTGTTCTACAACAATAAAAAAAAGAAGTCCAAAAGGACCAGCTCACCACACTCTACTACAGTCAATTTCTAGTACAGGTACCGATGTAGATGAGCACAGATTTCAAATTTCCCTTTTGCCTGCTGCTAACTCTCACCCGCTCGCTCTCAGCTTCTCTCCAGGTTCCAACAGCCCGTCAATCGCCAGTAGCAGCTTTACAACACCCAGCGTACTCTCCGTTTGCTCGCTGCATCTCCTTTTTAAAAGGAGATAATCAGTAGAGTGACTGCAGGTGGAAGATGTGAGATCCTCTCATGCCGATACAGCCACGGCACGCGTGGGGGAGGGGAACAGACCCACAATGAAGGAGCCAGTAGTCCGACCAGCGGCAGCTGTGCAAAAGGGGACAGGAATGTAAACAAAGCAATCAATAACTAAAACAAAACCGTACTAATACTAATAAAAAATAAATAAATAAAACACAAAACACACGTGTTACATCAGGATTCGAAACACAGTACATGGCTGTAGCCTGCAAACACCACAGCGGTATAGCATGGGCAGAATGCTACCTGCTAAAAGCAAAAGATTGCAACGAAGACTTCAATAGCGAGTTGAAGATCTATGGAGGATAATTTGTGCCAAAATAAATAAATAAATAAAATTCGAAATAAATAAATAAATAAATAAATAAAAAACGAAATAGATACATACAAATACAATAAATAAATAAATAAATATAAAACGAAATAAATACATAAATAAGTAGAAACTGAAATATATTTAATAATTTATTTATTTATTTATTCCGTTTTTATTTATTTATTTCGTTTTTTATTTCTTTATTTATTTCGTCTTTTCATTTTGGCACAATCTTTTCGAGCTACCGTCAATCATGCTCGATGGGCGGGACAATAAGTGAATCGGTGATCTCCTAACCTTGCCTGGTAGTTGTGCGGAGAGGTGATGGGCGGTTCTCGATTCATTTGATTCAGTTCAGTTTGGTGAATCGATTCATTTGATTCAGTTCAGTTTGGTGAATCGATTCCTTTCGTTCATTTGATTCACTGATTCAATGACACAAAACCAATCAATGTAGACCGCATTAAGATTGTTTACGTAGGTTTATTTGAACCAGAAAGAACGAGTCGTTCACGAACTGCACATCACAAAAGCGAGGGAGAATCTATATTTGGTTGACTGGGTTCATAAACATTAAATTTAGTTTGACAAAAAAATAATAATATATATTTACAATTCTAGAGATAACATAATAGTTTGAACCATTAGCATTGTTTAGCCATCAGTATCAATCTAATTTCATCTTTACGTGTTTTTTTATATACATTTGGAGTCACTCATTGTTTTTTACAACAACAAAAAAGAGAGGCTCGAACGAGTGGTATTTGTGGAACTAATCTGTGGTATTTATTCAGCACAGAGCAAAACGCTGTTTGCCCAATTCCTCTTCTATCCAGTAAACCTTTGGGAGTAGTCATGTGATCAATCACACGTTGAAGCACACCCATAACCGCGACATGTACATTTTATATAAACAAAGTTTAAATGTGTATATATTTAGTATTTACCACAGTAAAATAACATTTAGAAAATGTATATTTAATAATGTAAAATATAATAGACGTTTAAGAACGTAATCCGTTAGAATGTGCAATCTCATCATAAAAGGTCGTTGTATCGTAGCTGATACTACGTGTCACCTTGTGGACTGAGGTGAATCGCCGTCATTATTAAATTATAAAATATTTAACCGTAGTTGTAAATCGTAAATCGTCATGTAATCTTTGTAATCACAATATGCAATCACAAGTTATATAATTAAGCCTTGGGTACAATAACGTTACAATACCAAGAGGTGTTTGCATTTATTTATTTTGGAAATTAGGTGTATATCTTTATTATTATTATTATAATTATTATTATTATTATTATTATTATTATTATTATTATTATTATTATTATTATTATTATTATTATTACTATTATTATTTAGTAATTTGACTGACTTTACTCAAGATGACTTAGAAGTATTAATCATAATTTGTGCAAAATAGTTAACTATAGATATGATTCATTTTGCATGTGTATAAAAAATAACAAACACACAGAGGCTACAACTAGTAGTGATTCATTTTATTATTTATTTGTTTGGCAGACTTACACAAGGTTACGTACATAGTAAACTAAGAAGAACTGTAAGAAAAATAATAATTCTGGTGCACAAACTTGTAATCTGAGTTTCTGACAGCGTGAAGCAGCTATCTGGAAAGTACACACCGTCTGGATCATAGATATATAGCTATGGTCTGGAGGATGAAACTGACGCCATTTTGGCTCACACAGAGTTCTTATCATGCACTAAGTAAGCGGGAATTTGGATCCAACATGGCACATACGGTCTTCAGTTTCATAACACTCAACGAGTTGAGAGACAACCCGGTTTCCTTGATACAACGAACAAATCAGCCAGACTCGAGAGGTAAAGAATCACTTCATGAGTTTTGATAGGCTGGTAACTCGACTCCTGTGCGCCACGCAGCTTGTTCATGGGGTGAATCAAAAGAACCGATTCAATGGGGACTCTGATCCGAGTCCCATCGTTCATCTTAGTGAGTCCTTCAAAAAGAATGATTCATTCGCGAACTCATCACTAGTGCGGAGAGGACTCCCCGGGTAAAAATATCTTGAGACGTCCAGATTTTCCCGTCCCAGTTCGGCCTACCGCTGCGGACTCTTCTGCTGTACTGTCGTCACTGGTACTGCGTAGAATTTGATGGCGAATTATCTGCAAGTTAGTTCTGGCACCTTCATCAATATTTTCATCAGTACATGCCAATATCTGCCCTATTCTTTCCAACAGCCAATCTACTCGACACAAAATAAAGTCGTCATTTATCGACCCACATTCAACTTGATAAAAGCTCCCTAATCTTTTCTAGTATAAGACTCCTATAAGTCATTTGTAACGTATGGAATATTCACAGCATTGAAACTGTAGCCCTGACTGCACGCCTCTCCGCACTACTACCAGGCAAGGTTAGGAGATCACCGATTCACTTATTGTCCCGCCCATCGAGCATGATTGACGGTAGCTCGAAAAGATTGTGCCAAATGAAAAGACGAAATAAATAAAGAAATAAAAAAAATGAAATAAAAAAACGGAATAAATACGTAAATAAATAACGAAATAAATAAATAGATAAATTATTAAATATATTTCAGTTTCTACTTATTTATGTATTTATTGCGTTTTTTTATTTATTTATTTATTTATTTATTTATTTAATTATTTCGAATTTTATTTATTTATTTATTTATTAATTTTGGCACAAATTATCCTCCATAAAGATCTGTCTCGGAGATGAAATTGATTTAGAATTTAGAAAACAATTTAGAAAGGACCTGTCCTGTGCAAACTACCACAAGCTACATTTTAAAAAAAACCTGGAGTCTCAATAATAGGAACATTAAAGGAATACTTTATAGAAATGTTTCTTTTGTTTGTGTTTATTACCCTGTAATATTACCCTAACCGTATGCGTTACTTTGATGCAAATTCCATTTTATAGTGGCCGGAATTAAAAGGATAATTTCCCGAGCAGTTGTATCTTCCTCACGGACAACAGGCTCTTCATCTCTTATTTAGGTGAATAAACAACAGTCCCTCTCCTTTATACCTGTGGTGGGACTAGTGGCAGGTAATTTACAAATACAGACAGGGCTGTGTGGGGAACATACTCCCTGTACCATACTCTCTGTGGATATCTGGTATGTTGAAGTCGGCAACATATTTGACCTTTTTGAGTTGTCTCTGAGCAAGGTGGAATTTCTGTAATCTAAAAATATCTTTCCTCCCTGAAAGTGTTTGTTTATAATTTGCAATGGAATCTCTATCAAAATCAATATTTCAACGGGCAATACATGACTGGTTTATAATTATAATGTGATTTAGGTAACTGTGGACTGAAATTCAAAGGCAAGTTTTTATTTTTTATTTTTAATTCAAGTATATTTTTGTCTGCAGTTACACCCGCTGTCAGAGTCCGCGCTATGAAACCTTTCAGCTCTCAGCACCAGACCATGCTGGTCTGCAACGCGTTTGGCTTCTACCCACGTGAGATAAAGGTGACCTGGCTGAGAAACGGAGCGAAGGTGACGACTGATGTATCCTCCTCAGAGCTGCTCCATGATGGAGACTGGACCTATCAGATCCACTCGTACCTGGAGCTCACCCCCCAGTCCGGAGACTCCTACAGCTGCAGGGTGGAGCACAGCAGCCTCGCTGAGGCCATCGAGGAGAAGTGGGGTGAGTTCAAACTGCCTCACTGAGGCTATTGAGAAGTGGGGTGAGTTCAAACTGCCTCACTGAGGCTATCGAGGAGACGTGGGGTGAGTTCAAACTGCCTCACTGAGGCTATCGAGGAGACGTGGGGTGAGTTCAAACTGCCTCACTGAGGCTATCGAGGAGACGTGGGGTGAGTTCAAACTGCCTCACTGAGGCTATCGAGGAGACGTGGGGTGAGTTCAAACTGCCTCACTGAGGCTATCGAGGAGACGTGGGGTGAGTTAAAACTGCCTCACTGAGGCTATCGAGGAGACGGGGTGAGTTAAAACTGCCTCACTGAGGCTATCGAGAGACGTGGGGTGAGTTAAAACTGCCTCACTAAGGCTATTGAGAAGTGGGGTGAGTTCAAACTGCCTCACTGAGGCTATCGAGGAGACGTGGGGTGAGTTAAAACTGCCTCACTAAGGCTATTGAGAAGTGGGGTGAGTTAAAACTGCCTCACTGAGGCTATCGAGGAGACGTGGGGTGAGTTAAAACTGCCTCACTGAGGCTATCGAGGAGACGTGGGTGAGTTCAAACTGCCTCACTGAGGCTATCGAGGAGACGGGGTGAGTTCAAACTGCCTCACTGAGGCTATCGAGGAGACGGGGTGAGTTCAAACTGCCTCACTGAGGCTATCGAGGAGACGTGGGGTGAGTTCAAACTGCCTCACTGAGGCTATCGAGGAGACGTGGGGTGAGTTCAAACTGCCTCACTGAGGCTATCGAGGAGACGTGGGGTGAGTTCAAACTGCCTCACTGAGGCTATCGAGGAGACATGGGGTGAGTTAAAACTGCCTCACTGAGGCTATCGAGGAGACGTGGGGTGAGTTAAAACTGCCTCACTAAGGCTATTGAGAAGTGGGGTGAGTTCAAACTGCCTCACTGAGGCTATCGAGGAGACGTGGGGTGAGTTCAAACTGCCTCACTGAGGCTATCGAGGAGACGTGGGGTGAGTTCAAACTGCCTCACTGAGGCTATCGAGGAGACGTGGGGTGAGTTCAAACTGCCTCACTAAGGCTATTGAGAAGTGGGGTGAGTTCAAACTGCCTCACTGAGGCTATCGAGGAGACGTGGGGTGAGTTAAAACTGCCTCACTAAGGCTATTGAGAAGTGGGGTGAGTTAAAACTGCCTCACTGAGGCTATCGAGGAGACGTGGGGTGAGTTAAAACTGCCTCACTGAGGCTATCGAGGAGACGTGGGGTGAGTTCAAACTGCCTCACTGAGGCTATCGAGGAGACGTGGGGTGAGTTAAAACTGCCTCACTAAGGCTATTGAGAAGTGGGGTGAGTTAAAACTGCCTCACTGAGGCTATCGAGGAGACGTGGGGTGAGTTAAAACTGCCTCACTGAGGCTATCGAGGAGACGTGGGGTGAGTTCAAACTGCCTCACTGAGGCTATCGAGGAGACGTGGGGTGAGTTCAAACTGCCTCACTGAGGCTATCGAGGAGTCGTGGGGTGAGTTCAAACTGCCTCACTGAGGCTATCGAGGAGAAGTCGGGTGAGTTCAAACTGCCTCACTGAGGCTATCGAGGAGACATGGGGTGAGTTCAAACTGCCTCACTGAGGCTATCGAGGAGACATGGGGTGAGAGACTGAAGAAAAGTGTTTGTTATAGTTTGTTAAATATTAACCTGTCTCAGAGGCCAATTTAATTAATTAAATATTTCAAGCCATAACTAGGATACGGAATACTACTGTAGTTATATAATTAACACACATAAAATAATAAAAAAGTCTACAATTTGTGATATTGTAGATTGCAAAGTATACTAGTTTTTCTGAAAGGAATAAAAACACCAGCAAGAAACAACTCAAAATAACACTTTAACTGCAGCTACCTGCAACCAGGTGTTTTAATATAGGTGTTCCCTCACATGTGGGGTTTTTATGGGAATGTGTATAAAAAAAAAACTGTTGCATGATAAATGGAGGGGGGGGGGGCACTTTGGTATCTCTGGGTTACAAAAGGAGCTCTTTATTTTTATTTTTATTATTATTATTATTATTATTATTATTATTATTATTATTATTATTATTATTATTATTATTATACCAAGAATGTATTGGAGCAGGGAGGACAGAGCATGGAGTAGAGAGGAGGGAGCAGGGAGGAGGGGCAGAGAGAAGAGAGCAGGAATGAGGGAGCAGGGGGGAGAGATCATGGAGGAGGGAGCAGCGAGGAGGGAACATGGAGCAGAGAGGAGAGAGCAGGGAGAAGAGAGCAGAGAGGAGGGAGGAGGGGCAGAGAGGCGAGAGCAGAGAGCAGGGAGAATAGAGCAGGGATGAGGGAGGAGGGAGCAGGGAGGAAAGATCATGGAGGAGAGAGCAGAGAAGAGAGAGCAGAGAGGAGGAGGAGGTAGCAGGGTGGAGGCAGCAGAAAGGAGAGAGCATGGAGGAAAGAGCAGAGAAAAGGGAACATGGAGCAGGGAGGATAGATCAGAGAGCATGGAGGAGGCATCAGGGAGTGTGGAGGAGGGAGTATGGAAGAGGGAGAAGGGAGTGCTTTGCAGATGGAGCAGAGAATAACTGTTGTATGTGTGATGCACGAGGGTGTCCTAATATGGACACCGTAGTTCCTGCATGTACCGTAAAAACCGTGGTATAAGTCGACTTTTCTAGGCATTTTTGCGGGGCCATTAAAAGGGGTGAGCGACTAATATGTTGGTGCAATATATGCGCTGCTGTGTCTAATATTAAACTACTGTACCAGCGCCACAATGGGATTACTACACACAGCCACGGTTATTATGGCTCACACAAGCTTGACTGTCAACATCCTTTTTTCAGGATCTAACACAAAACCACAGTTCTAATTAAAAGTTTTAATTTGTTACTCTCAATACCCCAAGTCACTGAATGTTAAACGTAACTTTCAGACGCTTTCATACTGAAAACGTCACAGCTATACAGCTTTTCTGTTAACACTATCTGTCAATCTCTATGAATTTCCGTATTTCCACCCTCCCAAGCCAATGATTTGTCAACATCCAGACTAAACCTGCCCCTGGGATCAGTAGCAAACATCTATTGGTTAGAAAGCCAAGTAAATTTATTTGTGTCAGCTCCTCAAGCTCCTGTTGCTGTCTCATTTCCTCCAGCTCCATTTCTAACAGACTTACTCGTTGAAGCAAGTCCTGGATCGTGTGACACTTTACACACACTTGGTTGAGCTCTGTTGGGTTTTCTCGGATTTCCCACATCATGCAGTTGTCACAGATTATTGGCTTGAAGACCATGTTTTTGTTTTTTGTTTTTTTTGTTGGAAGTTTAGTTTAGCTTCTGCAGCTGCCAACCTGCTTTCACCAAGCTGTCGCTTCTACTCGCTGTGAACACTGACTTCCTTTTGTTTGTTTGCTGTTTGCTGCTGGCTCCGCCCCTCCCCCATGTCTCAGAACGGCGGCAAATTTGAATCAGCTGTTCTGAGTTTCAGCTTGTTATCAGAAAAAGACACAAAGCTGTTAGACTTTAGCTGCAGTGTTTTCTGATTAAAGGAATTAAAGATGTAATCTCTCCTTACTGCTTCTAACTGTGATTTACTTGTCCACACATACTTCTCCCACGCTGTCGCTGTGAACACTGTGTTGAGTCAAATAACTTGTGCACAACGAACCTGAGATCCAAAGGCTCAGTTACACCGAATAAAATAGGACCGTCAGACAAAAAACAGAAATGCTACACAACAGGTTTGAAATTGTCGTTGTTGAATTTGCCAAAATGTATTGCATTGCTGAAAAAAGATTATGTGACTGGAGACGAAACAAAAACTTAACTAAAACTGCCAGGCAGTTTTACGGCTTCCAAGCTCAGTACCAGTTGAACATTTTGGCAAGCTGTAGCATTGCAGCACAAGTGTCAGCAACAGATCAGTTTTATGGAGCAGTTTCAATTCAAAATACTGCATTAGTTCATTAGGGTTAGGGTTAGGGTCACGATGCTTTATAAGCTATAAAAAAGGCCAACAAGATGCTCGGATATATTGTGAGAAGTGTTGAATTTAAATCCAGGGAAGTAATGTTAAAACTTTACAATGCATTAGTAAGACCTCACCTACAATATTGTGTTCAGTTCTGGTCACCTCGTTACAAAAAGGATATTGCTGCTCTAGAAAGAATGCAAAGAAAAGTGACCAGAATTATCCCGTGTTTAAAAGGCATGTCATATGCAGACAGGCTAAAATAATTGAATCTATTCAGTCTTGAATAAAGAAGACTGCGCGGTGATGTGATTCAAACATTCAAAATTCTGTAAGGTATAGACAATGTCGACCCAGGGGACTTTTTTGACCAGAAAAAAGGGGTCACAAATGGAGATTAGATAAAGGGGCATTCAGAACAGAAAATAGGAGGCACTTTTTTTACACAGAGAATTGTGAGGGTCTGGAACCAACTCCCCAGTAATGTTGTTGAACCTAACACCCTGGGATCCTTCAAGAAGCTGCTTGATGAGATTCTGGGATCAATAAGCTACTAACAACCAAACGAGCAAGATGGGCCGAATGGCCTCCTGTCGATTGTAAACCTTCTTATGATCTTATGAACTCATATATGCGCTATTCAAAAATTGCCTTGACCGTGACCTTTGACGTGTCCCTAAGGTCAATTGCAAAACTAGCTTATAACTCCTTACATAGTGCAGATAGGGTAATAGTTAATATGGAACCCATATATGATCTATTCAAAAATTGCCTTGACTGTGACCTTTTGACCTCTCCTTAAGGTCAAAAGCAAAACTAGCTTATAACTCCTTACAGTGCAGATAGCGTAATGGTTACCATGGAACACATATAGGAACCCATATATATATATATATATATATATATATATATATATATATATATATATATATATATATATATATATATATCATTACCTAAAATAATTAGTTCAATGAAAGATACACTCCCAAAGTTGCACCACCCCCCTTCATGCGTCTTTTTAAAACCCCGGTGAATTTAGGTTGATATTGGATATTGAATATTCGGGTGGATATTCGATATTCGTGCAAAACACTAATATTTCACCCAATGAAAGATGTTATGTTAAGGAGTAATTTAAGCCATGTCTTGTTGATTTGCGAGTAAGTAATCTCTAGTTATGAACATGAAAAATACGCATTCATATTCATTTTACATTGTACAGTAGGTTACGTCATATAATGGTTCATAGCTCCTACATAAACTCTCAATACAATGTCATTTCACCTCATGAAAGATGTCATGCTAAGGAGTAATTTAAGCCATGTCTCGTTGATTTGCGAGTTAATAATGTCTAGTTATGCAGACGGAAAATAAACATACATATTCACTTTACATTGGACATATAGGCTACGGCGCATTATGGTTCATAACTCCTACATAAAAACTCGCAAAATAATGCTATTTCACTCATACATATTGCATTGTTATTATTCTCGTTTTATGAACACGAAATATACAAGCTAAAAGTCATAGCCTGCGTCACTTTTTTTTTTTTTTTAATGTGCAAACTCGCAAGCAAATATAATGTAGTGCCTTTGCAGCAAATGGACAAAATGCATTGTGTGTATATATGTATGTGTAGGGCAGCAGTGTGTAGTAGTGGTTAGGGCGCTGGACTCTTGACCGGAGGGTCGTGGGTTCAATCCCAGGTGGGGGACACTGCTGCTGCTGTACCCTTGAGCAAGGTACTTTACCTAGATTGCTCCAGTAAAAACCCAACTATATAAATGGGTAATTGTATGTAAAATGTGTAAAAAATAATGTAATTGTATGTAAAAAATCATGTGATATCTTGTAACACATATATATATATATATATGTGCACACATACTTTTGATATCGCTACCCCCATTAAAGAACTGCAGCTGCCAGGGCGTCCCTCCTGTGGTTTATAATGTTAAAGTGTGAGAACTTGCAAGTATCAGGTTAGAGAAATAGGATAGCAAATGAATGTGTAGCATCAAATGACAAAACACGATTAGGGTACTATATGTTTTTAATTTTTATACAAAACAAGAATGGGGATAAGAACAACTACGACTACTACTACTACTAATAAGAATACTACTACTACTACTACTAATTAATAATAATAAACGCCAGGTTTTGCTTTGAAAAGTGATGATGTTCTTATAACTAAAGAAACAAAACGTTTTCTAAAATGTAGAGAATTTATATAGAAATGGCAGATGCCCTAAAATGTTGCATATACAGCAAGTCTTAATACAATGTTTGAGAAATTTGCATGAACAAAAATAAAATGCATGCTGCAAATCTTTAGATCCTATGACAATCCAAAGTCTGCAAATATGAAAAATGTGCATGAATACTTTAAATATATGCCTCGGTACTCTTCTAGTTGCATTGTTCTGTGCACGCTATGCATTTCCATTTTTCAGTTTCAGCTCGCTCTGCTACTCTAGCATCATGGAACCAACAATGGCACACGTCACAGCCAATCTAAAATTTTCAGAATAGACAGGTTAATTGTATGCTGATTAATTCCATGTATTTTATTGGATAATAACATTCAATCATCCTTTAATTTTTCAACCTACCCATTTTGTGAAAGACTTTTCTTTCTTAGTTCCACATACAGCACAAGCATTAGCTATATCATCTGTTAAAAGAAAAAAAATGTGACCAATTAAGAATTAAAATTAGCATTTCACACATAATTGATCCATCGCTTACTGCATACAACAACTTGAAAAGATACCTAACCATCTCAAAATGTTACTGTCATTGTTTATTAGGCATTCAGCAAACTGAAACAGAAACAAACAAAAAATATTGAAACCTCAAACAGCAGTATAATATTTTTTTAATACAGACATAGTTTCAAACTATTCTCACTTTATTTATGACCTGCAGAGTCACATATGTGAAATATTGATGTATGCATTGCAGTTTTATATATTTGTCAGACATCTAAATTATATACTAAATCTTCAAACTGAAAGTAACATAAATGACCTTTTATAACATTGATGCCACAACTAGATCTGACAGTTTGCTTAGCATGATTAAGCAAAAGAGGCCTCCAGTTTCGTTTTGCTATCTCACTATCTACTCCAAGTTTGTTGAACCTCAGACGAAGGTACCTCCTGTAAACACAGTCTATTTAGCTTATTGAGCGGAATAGTAGAATTAAAGAAATTGCATTAAAACAAATCTTACTTAAATTTCTCCATAGCATCTGTAACTGTCGCTAATGATTCTCCATAAGGGTCAAGCCATGTCAACTCCCTTGTCTCCACATTTGCATACTTCATGCAACAGAAAAACAGATTATTAGTCCTTTTGTTTTTACTGCAAACAATCATGTCAATTAAAAAGATTTAAAACCTTCAAAGAGACCAGTGGTTTCTTCGGAGATTCTGCACACCAATTAGCCTTTTCCACCTACCAAGCATCACCTGAAGTAAGAAAAAACACATCTGTGTTTTCTTACACCTATAATAATGTTTGCACAATAAGTTCTCCATTTTATTATTATTAGTATGCAATTACCTTGGATAGCATTTGGCGTTGGAAATCTTCATTGCGACCCTCCATAATAAGGCCAACAAGCCAATGGTCCAAAATATAACTATCATTACCTTCTGCGATGAGATTCAGGTAGTAGTCAAAACCTTGAAACACAAAAAGGGTTAATTAATTGCACATAACCGTTGGTATGGGTCAATAAATAATTACAACACATATACTTAGAGCGTGTACATCATAATTAATACATGATGATTAAGGGTTGAGGGCCAATACATGTTAGATGTATCAGGATGAAAACATATGTACTTCTCATTCATCCCAGTAGAGTTGGATAATAATTGTGTGCATGTTATCATGTAAATTAACTGGATTTACTTACATTTGTGATAATAAAGTGTTGCACTTACAAACTGTGGCCATTGAATTTGAACTTTATAATGCAAACACAGCTAATGTACCTGTTGTAATTGGAGCGGTCCTTAGCTCACTCCTAGTTTAATTTCACACTATTTTGCACATTTAAGGCTTTTGTATATTTTGTTTGACTTTAAATAATTTAACACCACTGTTACAGGAATGCGCCCTCAAATTAATCTCATTATTAAATGATGCACTGCAATCATTTAATAATGACATTAATTGTCAAGTTGTTTCCTCCACTCTCGTGTACTGATCACTCGTTTGTGTGTGGTGTGCGTGTGTTTGGGTCACCACATATTTTAATACAACAGATTTTAAGATCTAATACAATTAATAAAATAAATACAACTGTGCTTTACAAAGAACAATATAAACGAGGCAACCTTTGCATTGCATTAAAGAGAACTGATATAATGAATGGTCGCTGTACAGGCCACTTTGTGTTGGTCCTGTGTGATAAGGAGTTATCGTGTGGTATAGTTTGTAGGACGATCGGTACTAGTTAAGTGTCACTTTTCTATTGTTCTGGCTTTTACCCACCATTTGAATTTGCTGTATTTTAAATGTTACTGCTTTGTTACAAAAAGAATGTCTTAAGTTCTATATTCCTTGGCTGACCTGTCCGGCAACAACACCGCTCACCTGAATAAAAAATAACTTAGTAATTTTGTAGTACCCATGTGGGTACTGGGTGTTAAATAATGACTCCAGGAGGGCTTCTTGTTTGATTCGATATCTACTTAGGTGACCTATGTCTTACCTCCCCATAGAGCCATGTGTTTCTTGAAGTGTCTGAAAGTCTGGTAGTCGAAGTTGCATGATTCCCCGTGCTGCCACAATTATTTCTAAAGGTGACTTGATGACTGACCTTAATATCCAAAAATACTTTTTATCCAAGGAGTTTAGTTGTGGCTCTCCTTCCATGTCTCTTGCTTCATGTACTGCCACTTGGGATTAGTTTATGCATTCCCTTTGATATTGTACTTGTACCCCTCTTTAACTATAACGTATCTACTCTATTCTATGCTGAAGTAGGACATGCAACTTAAATTGTATTTAATGCATATATTATATATTTTAACTTATTTTGTAAATACTTCATTTAGCTCTTTTAACCTTTGAAGTGAGTTGAAGAACTTTGACTTGGTCTTGAGGCCTACTTTTATGTTGCTTTTTTATTCCTGCGAAACAGTATGTTGCATACTGCACTGAGCCAATGTCTTTTGACCTCCGGCTGAAAGCGTCATGCACAGCTTTTATGCAGTGTACTGCACAGATGTGCACAACTGATCTTTTTCAGCACACGATTCTCTGCTGTCCCTTTAACAATATTCATTGCCATAGCAAGGTAATGATGCACATGTTCTTGATTTGAATGCCAGTAAAACGCTCTGGATTGATGCCCAAATGTAGTCTGATTATTCTGTAGCGATGTTATGGTCTTTAGGCACAAGTTAAACTGGGACAAATGTGAAATTGATGGCACTGTGTGGTCATTCGTTAAAAGTTCAGTAACAGGAACTGGTGGTGTAGAAGTTTCACTATCCAGGCTTGGCAATACTAGGGCATAATATAAAACTCGCTTTGATTGACCAGGGACCTTTGATACCACTTTGCCAGTTGCATCTAGATACAGAGATACAGCTTTTTTCCATCTTAGATGAGCAACTAAAATTAAGTGATTTCTCTGTGTATAAACAAGTAGAGAATGGTCTAATGTTCAGTTGCTGAATGTAACCAGGCCAGAAAACAGAGGTGGTGTCACATTCCATGAATATTTCTTGTGTAAGAAAGTTAATTTCGCTGGCAATGGTCTTCAAGATGTCTTTTGTCAGAGTGTCTGTTGTGTTTCCACTTCTGTCTGCTTCACTGGGAGTTTCAGCAAGATTTTTATAAAATGCGTTCCTCACACTAGTTTGCCTATTTCTATAGCAATTTGTCCTCTTTTGGATTGACGTGCCTGATGGCCATGCTTTTCCTGCCTGGGATGACACACTTTCCCATCTGTTTTAACATTTATTAAGACAGATTTTCCAATGCATGGGTTCTTATGTATAGAAAATACATATTTAGCACAACTTATAAATTTGCATGATGCACATGCTTTAAAGTAGGGTAAGTTGTGCTTCCTACTGCCTGTCTGTTTCACATGTTGATAGTGAAATCTGAGAGGGCAGGCAGGGTTTACCTTTTTTAAAGCAGTATACATGATTTCAGTCCATGGTTCTCTTAACCCTTTTTTAAAGCAGTATACATGATTTCAGTCCATGGTTCTCTTAACCCTTTTTTAAAGCAGTATACATGATTTCAGTCCATGGTTCTCTTAACCCTTTTTTAAAGCAGTATACATGATTTCAGTCCATGGTTCTCTTAACCCTTTTTTAAAGCAGTATACATGATTTCGGTCCATGGTTCTCTTAACCGTTTTTCACCACCAACTGGAGCTATTGTTTTCCAACTGTTCTCTGACAGTGTTATGGTAAAATTTGGTGGTATTGTTGGGATTTTCCACAGTGGAACATTGGTATCAACACTATTATCTTTGGTGTGCGAATCACTTCTGGTCAGATCATAGACACCGGCAAAAAATGGCTGCTTCAGGAAATGTTTTTCCATAGATTGTGCTCAGTTTTCCATGTTAACAGCTGTCCCCAGTGTGGGAATGTGTCATTTCAGGGTGAAAAATGGGCAAAACTGACATGTCACCCATATTGATTGGCTCATGGCGGCCATGTTTGTTCATGTAGGAACTTTTCTTGACTAACTTTTTTAGAACACAGTACAAAGATAACGTATATGTAGATTCATGGCAATCGCCAACGGGTTTATGGTTGTCGTTTAAGCGTTTTATGCAAAATCCAACATGGCCGTCACACCATGTGACGATCCATTTTTCCTTAAGTAGAATCAATCATGGACATGAGCGCACTATGTACAAATATTCACAGCTGTACTATTTACCGTTCATGAGAAGAAGACTTTTGAATATTATAATAATAATAATAATAATAATAAAAATCCTTACAACAACAATAGGCTTCCCAGCCATTCTGGCCTGGAAGACTAATAATAATACAAATCAATTTTGGCCGGGAAGCCTAATAATAATAATAAAAATCCTAACAACAACAATAGGCTTCCCGGCCACTCTGTCCTGGAAGCCTGATAATAATAACTAGAGGTTGCAAGCAACTTGATGGCTTCCAAGGCATTCTTGTTCCTATCTGTGTTCCATAATAACCATGACCCTATCTACACTCTGTAAGGATATATAAGCTAGTTTTGCATTTGACCTTATGGAGAGGTCAAAGGTCATGGTCAAGGCAATTTTCGAATAGAGCATATATGGGTTCTTAAATGTGTTCAATTGTAACCAGGACCCTATTAGCACTCTGTAAGGAGTTATACGCTTGTTTTCCATTTGACCTGAAGGAGAGGTCAAAGGTCACGGCCAAGGCCATTTTTGAATAGTGCACATATGGGTTCATTTGTGTATTCTATAGTAACTATGACACTGTCTAAACTCTCAAAGGAGTTCTAAAGAAGTTTTGCATTTGAGCTTTAGCAAAGTAATATGTGCAAATATGTGCAATTTGACCATAGATGAAACTTGATTGGCGCACGACGCCCAGATCTCTGCTGTAAACTGTTTCGGAGAAGAAGATTTTTTAAAATTGGCCAAAATTCTTCAGTAAATCCAATATGGCTGTCAAACCATGTGACCTATGACCTTCGTTTTTGCTCTGACACAACTTCCCATAGGCCTCTACCACCGTACCAAGTTTCGTGACTTGTACAGCAGTGTTGCTTTTATGCAACTTTTAAGTTTTCTCGGCGGAAGGAAAAAAATAAATTATATAATAATAATAATAATAATAATAATAATAATAATAATAATAATAATAATAATCTCAGCAATAACAATAGGCCTCCCAGCCATTCTGGTTTGGAAGCCTTATAACTAGAACTGCCAGGCAGTTTACAGCTCCCAAGCCCCAGTACCAGTATCAAACGCTTAAGCAATTACTGGAAGAAACGGGTTAGTTCTTGATGTTTGACAAGTTCAAAATCAGTAACTTCACCAGTTCCCTAGAAAAATATTTTCCAAAAAATACATCATGCGGCCATCTTGGTTCACGCACAAACACCATTTTTGAAAAAGTTAATTTCACTGACACAGGCATGATGGTTTTCAGGTTTGGAGTTAATCAACTAAACCGTTTTTAAACTGAAGCGGTTTTAAATTTAAGAATGAAACATAGGTCTGGCCGCCATCTTGTTTCACGAAAGAACACAATTTTTCCATATTTGAATTCCATTGTCCCCAGGATGACGCCTACCAAGTTAAGAGTTAGTTAGGGAAACGGTTTGCAAACAGAAGCAGTTTGATGTTTGGGGGCGCTTTTTCGCGAATCTGGTGGCAGCCATTTTGATAGTAAAATGTATCGCAGCAACTTCTGCTTCGCAAACTTGAAGCGGATTTGGTTGCTGATGACGTCTGCGAAGTTTCAGATCAATCGGTTCACCACTTCCCAAGAAGAAGATTTTGAAATGGTTTTCAAAAAAATGCGTCAGGCCGCCATCTTGGTTGATGCAGTAGCGCAATTTGTTTTGCATCTGAACTGTAATCTACATGGGATGATACACCACATGCGAACAGGAGCAGTTTAAAGTTTTGGGAAGATAATAATAATAATAATAATAAATTTAAAAAAAAAATCCTTACAACAATAGGCTTCCCAAGCCAGCTTGGAAGCCAAATAATAAGAAAAATCCTAACAATAACAAGAGGCTTCCTAAACCAGCTTGGAAACCTAAATATGGTGAAAGAAAAACAAGCTTAAAGAGCAGGAACGTGTTTATGGCCTGATGTAGAAAACATTGTTTGAATGGAGCACTTTGAATGACTTTAATACATAACATACTGTAACTGTCACCCTGCACAGTTGATAGGCAACTGTACTGTCCTCCCTTAGGAGATACTACTGGCCAAATAATTAGAACTAAATAAGTCAGTAAGGGTGACTGACAGTAAAACAGGGTTGTCGCAATGCGTCAATTTAACTATTTAAAAATTGCCACACTTGTGATTGCTGGCCGGGACAGATTTAACTCCATCCCTGCCAACCTTACATTCCCACACACACAGACACACTATTTACAGCAGGAGGGCTTCTGCCCAGCCACATTCCCTCTGATGCAACTTAACCACACAAATTACATAATCATGTTCTTGTTTGAATCCAAACACTTTCTAATACAGGCGTCTCTCTAGTTGCTGTAGCTGAAGGGGCACTGCGGCCAGAATGGCCGTGAATAGACATTCATTTTGAGGGGCATTGCGGCAATTGAGAAAGGCTCCCACAGTAATTACCGCATGCCCGTCGTTAATTTGGAGCCCTGGTGAGGTTTCTAGGGTGAGCCTGAATTCAGGACTTGCTTGTCTCTCTGTCTCTCGGATGACCTCCGACTGCTTTCAGGCATGTTACCTGAATGAAGGGGGTGTGGCCCTTGGCCGGGAGGCAAGATACTGGGCCACATTGTGTCATTTTTCATTCAATAAATCTGAATTCTTAATTTTAAATGTGTTGCCTTGATTTTTAAATGCGCTAATAGTATGAACATTGGTTTTACAGATCCAGCGATGCCCGAATCTGAAAGAAACAAGATCATCATCGGAGCTTCTGGAATCGTTCTTGGCCTGGTCATTGCAGCCGCTGGACTGATCTACTACAAGAAGAAGGCTACAGGTAGGAGCACGAGAGGACAGCACAGTGTTTGTGTAATAAACCATGAGAGAGGACAGCGCTGTGTCTGTGTAATAAACCATGAGAGAGGACAGCGCTGTGTCTGTGTAATAAACCATGAGAGAGGACAGCGCTGTGTCTGTGTAATAAACCATGAGAGAGGACAGCGCTGTGTCTGTGTAATAAACCATGAGAGAGGACAACGCTGAGTCTGTGTAATAAACCATGAGAGAGGACAGCGCTGTGTCTGTGTAATAAACCATGCCAATACTTCCAACCAGATATTGTTGTTCAAGTAGTCTTTAAGAGTAAGTAGTTGGGTTCTAAAAAATATTGTGTTGCTACAACTGTTTAAATGACGTACCTATAATTTCTCTTCATTAACATCCTGACAACTTTTTACACTTCTACTTTAAAGTCTGTTTCAAAGCTGTTTTCAAAATGGCTGTTCTAGTGCACAGGGATTTGAGATCTGTCCTCTAAATCACTGCAAAAAAGTGCTCTGGCTTTTCTGTTCCGTGCCACATCATGGATCGTTATTGCTGTATTACCTGTTTGACAATGTGGGCAATAATCCTTACACTATCAGAGCACTGGACCGGCAATTTTGAAAAGAGCTTTGAAACAGACTTTAAAGTTATAAATGTAAAAAGTTGTCAGGGTATAACAATGAAAAGAAAAATGACAGGTACGTTATTTAAACAGTTGTAGCAGCACGTGGGGACGTGGAACGCTATATTCAGAACCCCGCTACTAACTCTTTGAGAGACACGCAACTTCACCTTTAATAAATGAGCATGATAGAACAGAATGCAGGGTTTGGATAATCTGTCTCACAACGATCAGGGCTGCACACACTCACTTATTAAAATGACAACACTAATACAGCGTACATTAATAAAAACATATTTAGAAAAATGATGCAATTTATAAAGCTTAAAGATACGACTCCAATTATTGAAATAAGACTAAGAGGAACAAATTTAGCTAAACATCTAATATTATTCAATTGCTACTGTTTACAGATAGCCTTCGTTGTTTTTTTCTTTGGTTTCTATTTCATAACTTAATCAAGCCTCACATATGCTCATTTTATTTTTTTTAATAGGTCGCATTTTGGTGCCATCCGATTAAGGTAAGATTCACTGATACAGAATCAGCACAAGTACAGAATCAGCTTTCCAGCTCTGTTTAGTAAACAGTTCAAATACTCATCAGGTGTGGCTCCTATTGAAGCACTGGGACCAAACTGTATCCATGGTTACCATGCCTGATGCTGACAGAAATCAGCTGGGGCACAGCTCAGTTCTAACCTGTCACCACTACCCAGCTGTGTTCTATATCTCATAGAGAAATAAGAAGCTTCACCCGTCCCTTGAGTTTGTATTGCTCAAGTGAAGGGAGCTGACTACAGTATTTACTAGGCCTGTGCAGATACTCACTCAGATTTTCTGTGCAATTCCCTTTCATGTGTTTTGTTGTCTGAAGGTATTAAATTAAAACCATAACAAGCATCTTCAAACATGTGTTAAATTCACAATAAGAAAAGTTGCTTTTCCCTTATTTGCCCTTATCTGGGCAATTGAGTCCCAATCAACGGCAATGAACTTCAGCATTGAGTCATTTCAAAAACTGCTTGGATGAGCATTTTTCATTTTTATTTTTTTTTACTGCTGTAAACTGACATTTCCTTAGTCTTACCGTAAGAGCTAATCACTAATCACTGAAGCCATAGTAGTACAGTATTTTGTTAGATTTTGAAATGTCGCTACAAAGCGGTATGTAATTCAATATGTTAACGTAACATTATTCTGCAGGTTTCATTCGACTTTATGAAGCAAATGAGTTAATTCTATAGGGTGGTGCAACACTTTTGGCCACAGTTGTATACTGGGAGATGTAGTTGTCGAGTTTAATCAAAGGTAAATCTTGCCAGCACTACAATCCTGCAATGCACTGTCACAGTGTGAGACGCATTGCTATGGAAACGAGCAAAGTGAAAAATCAGGATGTGAAATCAAACAGGTAATCAATCAGAAAGGTGTGACAAGAAAATCACAGATACATATGTGCCTGGTTGTATTGTGTTTGATCACGACAGGTTGTGTATTAATCGCACTGTTCCTGATTAGTACTCATCGCAGTGTGGCTGTGGAAATGCCAGCGTCCCGAGTGAAAGGAGCATGTGGTCAACATGGAAGTTCATTCCATTGATCTGTACTCCATTGTATGGATCGGTAAAAGGAAGCTTTCTTTTTGTGGTACTGGCATGTTTTAAATAGGCTTTAATAGCTGCTGACAAAAAAACATATTAAAGTGAATTACTCAATCTGAGTATCTGCTCAGCCCTGTATCAGCTTTGTGAATTACAAAGACTTTTTGAAGATAACTTGACTGGTTGAAATAGATTTTTATTTTATGAAAATGTAATGCTTCATTTAATTTTGTATTTGACAGTTTCCTGAAGTGGCGGCTAAACAGGATTATTTGGTCACTGGTGCACACCTTGAAGGGGTGGACTGTGAAGATTTAAAATTGTATTACTTTGTATAACATTCAATTGTAGATTCTTTCCAATCATTCATACAACATTGGTAATTTCAATAATGCAGTAACATGTGCAATCACTTTCAATGTAATCAGCTTTACTGTTTATTTCCCCACATGTAATGCTAATGGGAATAAAGGTGAACAGTCATGCTTGGCTTCTATTCATTGTATTTGCTGTAGATGCTTCAGTCTTTACAGTTTATACCTGATTACAGTTTCAATGTGACCTTGATTAACATTCTCCTTCTCTGTATTCATTAACCGGGTTTGACCAGGCCTAATATATTTGCTCAGTAATGACATTTGCTTAAATAAATTCGCTACATTAAGAGCTTTTCTTATAGTTATTACAACATATGAATTGTGTGTTTAATAATGTTTGACTTATGGTATACATTTTGATTTAAGAACATAGATGTATTTTTCTGTTGATTAAAGTGGTTTATGCAGCTAATCTCTGTACCTGTTTTAAGTTCAATAAAAGTTCATTTTACTACCAAACTCTTGTATGCTTTTAATAACCTATTTTGCAATCAATGAAATGTTGTTGTTTTAATAAATATGTATGAGTTGAACCTTTCAGTGTTAGCAAACTGTTCTAATAGCGAATCACTCAATGTACCAGGATGAGATTTTTGCACAATCTATACACACTGCTCTGCAAACTGTTCTACCAGAGAATCACTCAATGTACAGGATGAGATCTTTATACAATCTATACACACTGCTCTGCAAACTGTTCTACCAGCGAATCACTCAATGTACCAGGATGAGATCTTTATACAATCTATACACACTGCTCTGCAAACTGTTCTACCAGCGAATCACTCAATGTACCAGGATGAGATCTTTGCACAATCTATACACACTGCTCTGCAAACTGTTCTACCAGTGAATCACTCAATGTACCGGGATGAGATCTTTATACAATCTATACACACTGCTCTGCAAACTGTTCTACCAGCGAATCACTCAATGTACCAGGATGAGATCTTTGCACAATCTATACACACTGCTCTGCAAACTGTTCTACCAGCGAATCACTCAATGTACCAAGATGAGATCTTTGCACAATCTATACACACTGCTCTGCAAACTGTTCTACCAGATAATCACTCAATGTACCGGGATGGTATCCTTATACAATCTATACACACTGCTCTGGTATCCCCCCACATTATCACTTGTTACTTTTAATAGCAGTACATGTCCTGTTTGTAAATACTGTGAATTCGAAAGTTAGAGACTTGTTTAAATTAGTAGCAATACTCCAATAGTAGTGGTATTGTGTTTAATTCTTGTGCCCTTGGTAGTTTGCATGCTTATTCCCTCTGTCAGGACTCAAAGTGCACATGTGCAGCTCTTTATTACTCTGGGACTTAACAAATAAAAAGCAGAGAATTCAAGACTGAATAAAACATCACAGCAGGACATGGACAACCAGCAGTGCAAACAGGTGACCGAATGTATGATCCTCACGTATTGGATGAAGGCACTGTAAGGGGTTGGATTAATCGCCCTAACCCTAACCCTGACACACACACAACCCCCACATCTCTCTCTCACTCTCTTCCTATATCTCCCAACACAAAGGTAGTACAAGAACATAAGAAAATTTACAAACGAGAGGAGGCCATTCAGCCCATCTTATTATTATTATTATTATTATTATTATTATTATTATTATTATTATTATTAATAATTTATTTATTTCTTAGCAGACGCTAAGAAAATGTGTATTAACCTAAACCCTGGACATTAAAGATACAGACCCCACATTTCAAACAGTGAAACAGATGTCTAAATAATATATCTACATGAAATGGATCACCATTTATACCCTCACAAAAAATAAAGAATCTTAGTAGAGGTGGGCATACTAGAAACCTGATTCTAAAGAAATAAAACAAACCTGGTATCTGTAAAAGGTTTGCTATGTTAACACACATGCTGTCAATGTTTATTAAAGAGAGAACATGTCCAACTATTCCTGGAACCTTTATTGAAAAGTACAATAGAATAGAGTGTTGGAACTCCTTTATTGAAAAGTACAATAGAATAGAGTGTTGGAACTCCTTTATTGAAAAGTATAATAGAATAGAGTGTTGGAACTCCTTTTATTGAAAAGTACAATAGAATAGAGTGTAGGAACTCCTTTTATTGAAAAGTACAATAGAATAGAGTGTAGGAACTCCTTGGTGTCTAGTCATCAAAACATCCCACTGATAAATACAAATAATGAATTAAAAACATGGTGACGCTGCAGTAGACTTTCCCATCTGTAAAATGGACAGATTGATGCAATGAGCAGCACACATGGACAGACTAACCCAATGAGCAGCACACATGGACAGATTGATCCAATGAGCAGCACACATGGACAGATCGATCCAATGAGCAATATACATGGACAGATTGATCCAATGAGCAGCACACATGGACAGATTAATCCAATGAGCTGCAGAGATGGACAGATTGATCCAATGAGCACCACACATGGACAGATTGATCCAATGAGCTGCACACATAGACAGATTGATCCAATGAGCTGCACAAGTGGACAAGATGATATCCAATGAGCTGCACACATGGACAGATTGATCCAATGAGCACCACACATGGACAGATTGATCCTATGAGCATCACACATGGACAGACTAACCCAATGAGCACCACACATGGACAGACTAACCCAATGAGCACCACACATGGACAGACTAACCCAATGAGCACCACACATGGACAGACTAACCCAATGAGCACCACACATGGACAGACTAACCCAATGAGCACCACACATGGACAGACTAACCCAATGAGCACCACACATGGACAGACTAACCCAATGAGCACCATACATGGACAGATTGATCCAATGAGCACCACACATGGACAGATTGATCCAATGAGCTTCAGAAATGGACAGATTGATCCAATGAGCAGCACACATGGACAGATTGATCCAATGAGCACCACACATGGACAGACTAACCCAATGAGCACCACACATGGACAGACTAACCCAATGAGCACCACACATGGACGGACTAACCCAATGAGCACCACACATGGACAGACTAACCCAATGAGCACCACACATGGACAGACTAACCCAATGAGCACCACACATGGACGGACTAACCCAATGAGCACCACACATGGACGGACTAACCCAATGAGCACCACAGATGGACAGACTAACCCAATGAGCACCACAGATGGACAGACTAACCCAATGAGCACCACACATGGACAGACGAACCCAATGAGCACCACACATGGACAGATTGATCCAATGAGCTGCAGAAATTGACAGATTGATCCAATGAGCTGCACACATGGACAGATTGATCCAATGAGTAGCACATATGGACAGATTGATCCAGACTGTTGCTATTGTGCCACACAGAAGTCCCCTTCACAGATACGGAGAACTATCCAGTTCTGCAAGGATGCTGGACATGACCCCTCTTTCTGGTGATGCTGACATAGTGTAAATAGTGTGCTTGATACTTTATGTATTTAATAGACTTTACTAAATACCCTATCATGTCAAACTAGATTAGGATTCACAATGTATTTCCGTTAGGCAGTCTCCTTTAAACACTGTGACAATTTAAATGAGTGAGAAAGCACCTGGTGCATGAGGAGCCTGGCAGTGTTGCTGCAGGACCCTCTCTAAGGAGCTCCTCTGGCAGCGTTGCTGCTGGACCTTCTCTAAGGAGGTCCTCTGGCAGCATTGCTGTGGGACCCTCTCTAAGGAGTTCCTCTGGCAGGGTTGCTGCGGGACCCTCTCTAAGGGGCTGCTCTGGCAGCATTGCAGCGGGACCCTCTCTAAGGAGCTGCTCTGGCAGCATTGCTGCGGGACCCTCTCTAAGGAGCTGCTCTGGCAAAGTTGCTGCGGGACCCTCTCTAAGGGGCTGCTCTGGCAGTGTTGCTGCGGGACCCTCTCTGAGGAGCTCCTCTGGCAGCGTTGATGCAGGACCCTCTCTAAGGAGCTCCTCTGGCAGCGTTGCTGCAAGACCCTCTCTGAGGAGCTCCTCTGGCAGCGTTGCTGCTGGACCTTCTCTAAGGAGGTCCTCTGGCAGCGTTGCTGTGGGACCCTCTCTAAGGAGTTCCTCTGGCAGGGTTGCTGCGGGACCCTCTCTAAGGGGCTGCTCTGGCAGCATTGCAGCGGGACCCTCTCTAAGGAGCTGCTCTGGCAGCATTGCTGCGGGACCCTCTCTAAGGAGCTGCTCTGGCAAAGTTGCTGCGGGACCCTCTCTAAGGGGCTGCTCTGGCAGTGTTGCTGCGGGACCCTCTCTGAGGAGCTCCTCTGGCAGCGTTGATGCAGGACCCTCTCTAAGGAGCTCCTCTGGCAGCGTTGCTGCAAGACCCTCTCTGAGGAGCTCCTCTGGCAGCGTTGCTGCAGGACCCTCTCTAAGGAGCTCCTCTGGCAGCGTTGCTGTAGGACCCTCTCTAAGGAGCTCCTCTGGCAGCGTTGCTGCGGGACCCTCGCTAAGGGGCTACTCTGGCAGCGTTGCTGCAGGACCCTCTCTCAGGAGCTCCTCTGGCAGTGTTGCTGCAGGACCTTCTCTAAGGAGCTCCTCTGGCGGTGTTGTTGCAGGACCCTCTCTATGCATCTCTGGGTTCTCTAGGATTTTAGGGGAAGCAGGTGGGGAGCCCTGCCTTTGACATGGTCTTGACCATTTATTTACTTCACACCCATCGCCTGTAGAATGCAGGTAGAATGCATCTGTGGAAGTTTAATAAACAGGAACAGTGTTTTAGAAAAAACTTCAGTTGGTTTCAGTTTTACTTTGCTTGACCAAAACAGGAAATCTGGACTGCAGAATCAGTTTAAGAAAATCCCCATACAATCCAAGGCTCTCAACAGCCAATCAGAAACAAGCTTGGGAGCTGTGTCACCAGTTGCCAGGTAAATGAGTGTGAGACTGAGTTTCAGCCTTGCCTGAATTAAGCTGTATGTTTCTCCCCTTTAGTGTGAGTCTAAGTGATGGAGGACTGCCAGACTCAGCCCAGTCAAATAATGTGTGTTCCTTCATTCAGTGCCGCATTGATTCTCTCTAATTGAAACTGCATTTATATACAGTATTGTGGCTCAGATGGGTCACATTCCATTGAGAAACATGTGAGCAACGTGACACCCAAACAACTTCTCCAAAACATCAACATCATGAAGGCGAACTGAAAGTCAGATTTGTTTAACACAATTACAGCGCTGTACTTTACAGAGATGGCGGCTCCATGGTTAAATATGGGTTCATTAAAAAATGTTTAAAAGTGTTCACTGGACTTCCGCTAAAACAATAGATGAAGAGTGTGACGCTCGCTCCCACAAACTATTATAATATTACTTATCAAACCCATTTTCTAATATATATTTTCACTGTACTATTTTTGGTAACGTATTTGTACACCGGCCGTACGATGTCCAAGCCAAATAAACCTAAGCATGGGATGACAGATTCTTTACCTTTGGATTCCGCGACCAAGGGGCCTGCTGATCCTGCCGAGCCTGCGCCGGTTTCTATGTGCGCCGTGATCTCCGAGCTAGAAAAGCTCAGCGCAGCCCTTACCGCTGATCTTACTGCAGAGTTTCAGAACTTGTTTGCCTCTTATAAAGCATCTCTCAATGCCATCCAGACCCCAGTTACCTCCCATGGACACCGCATCGATAGCCTGGAGCATTCGGCTGACGACACCGGGGATCGGGTTCGTGAGTAGGAGGCCTCCTGTGCTGCACTTCTTGTTTACAAAAGGGTGATCAGGGAATCTGGAAAATCATAATAGGCGTCAGAGTCTCCGAATCATCGGTCTGCCAGAGGGGGCTGAGGGCTCGCACCCTACTAAGTTTATGTCGGATTTCTTTGCGGAGCTACTTGGGGTTGAGGCACTGGGGTCGGCTCTGGAGCTGGATCGGGCCCATCGCTCTCTAGCACCGAAGCCGGCTCCTCACCCAAGGCCCAGACCTGTGATCGTCCACTTCCATCGTTATCAGACCAAGGAGCTTGTCCTCCGGGTGGCGAGGGAGCGGGGAACCCTCACCTTTCGGGAGCAAAATATCTTTATTTTTCCAGACCTTAGCTCAGATTTTGCCAGAAACTGTGAATCTTTTAAGGACATAAAGACAAGGTTATATAAACAGGGTATTACGTTCAGCTTGCTCTATCCAACCAGACTTCGTATTTTCTTTAAGGGTCGGAAATTGATCTTCTCTTCGGTACAGGAGGCTGAAGCTTTCAATAAAAGTGACAGTCTTGCCTGGATGCTAGTAACCCCAAGTTAAACACAGCTAAGTAGTGATATATTATGATCGTTTTATGTATTGTTTTTGTAGACCATGCTGAACTGGTCAATAGGGTTTTAATTAAGCCCTGGTTTCAGTGGCTAACATACGGTTTGCCTGGCTGTGTTACTTAAACCTCTTTTTTGTACAGATAACTATTTGGTCAATGAAAATAGTTAAGTAGGTCTACGGATATATATTTTTAGAAAATGGTTATGTGAACTAGAATATTATTCTTCTAAGAATGTACCTTATTTATTTTTATATCGTTATTAGTACCTGTGAAAGGGTTATTTTTCGTGGGTGCGTACATTCGCTGCTGAGTGACAGGCAGGAGACCAAGACAGGTGTTGAAGTTGACGCGCCCCGCAGGCGCGCAGGATTTAATTTACACACACACACACACACACACACACACACACACACACACACACACACACACACACACACACACCAGCTCACTTGACACTACCAACTATGGTAGCTCACTGAGTGCATACGGTCAGCGTACGAAAAAAACAAAATAAAACACAATACAAAAAACTATAAAATTAAAGGTGCCGTAAAAACGGCGTGCGCTACTCCCTAATGCATGGAGGTCCTGCTTGCTCACCTCGCTATTCTTTAAGGGGATCTACCATCCCTGAACTAATCTTTATATATCAACACAAACCCCGACTCCAGCCGTCGGTGGTTTTGTCAGCTTCTTTTGGCTCCGATCCCGTTTCACCATCACGGCGATCGGAGGATTTCAGCAACTTATTTCTCTCACTATGCTCGGGTAGCGTGGACGATCTTCAACCCGTTGTCCGTGGCTTTGCAGCAGCCCCGAGGTGAACAAACAGGACCTCTTTATACCTGACGCCGTGCTGGAACACACCTACCCGCTGATTATCCACAGCTGGCAATCACGCACAGCAGGCAGGCAATCCCAGGAGCGTCAGGTACTACAATAAATTAAATGACAACAATTACACACAACACTATTTGCAATGCATACACACACAAACCCCCTCTTCATGTGCAGGGCTCCTGCCCTGCTACAGTACCATTGTGGATATTTCTGTTACTGTTTACACATACTGACTGAGTAATTGTAGTCATTTTTAGATGTTAAATACCCCCTTTTATTATTGGTTTTTATTTGATATATTTATGTGTCTGTTTGTATATATTGTATACGTGTGTATTTTTGTATGTGTGTATATATTTCCTTTTTTTTCTTTTCCCTTTTTTTCAACGTGGGCACAGGGTGATTTGCACAGAGTTATTATTATTATTATTATTTGTTTATTTAGCAGACGCCTTTATCCAAGGCAACTTACAGAGACTAGGGTGTGTGAACTATGCATCAGCTGCAGAGTCACTTACAATTACGTCTCACCCGAAAGACGGAGCACAAGGAGGTTAAGTGACTTGCTCAGGGTCACACAATGAGTCAGTGGCTGAGGTGGGATTTGAACCGGGGACCTCCTGGTTACAAGCCCGTTTCTTTAACCACTGGACCACACAGAGACTTTCAATATTTTTTTATGTTATTAAGTTATTTTTCAAAACATTACGCTGTAAGTAGTTTGAGTTGCACTGCTTAATACTGGCCATGTACCTGCACTGCTAGTATCAAATAGTTTTTTTTTTGGTTTATTTGTTTTTTACAATATGCGAGCTAGATTGGCTCCTATGGTCACTACTGTCTTTGCTTACTTGCATATTTAAGTCTCTTTAATATTATAACTATTTGTTCATTCAATCTTTTTTTAATACTTATCTATTTATTATTTTCCTCCAAAATTGTTTCTTTTTTTTTGAAAATGTGTATTTTATGGGTTGTAATCTTTCACGTGTACCTGTGGGTTTAGGTATGTATAACACACATGTGAACGGGGGTTTCACCTGATGAGTGGGTTAGAATTCTTTAATGTCTGGGTGGGCTTGCTTCTTGGTTGGTGAGTTGCTGCCAGGGTGGGGGGGTGGGTTAAATTCAGTTCCCGTTCAATTTGAAGACGACCACCAAAGACATTATGTATGGGATATTCCTGCCCATTGGGTAGGTATCGCTGAGCTCTCTATACCAGAGCTGCCGATAGGCCCCTTCCTTGGATGATGCACTCTGTCCCGCCCACCAAGGGGATAAAACTGTCATCCAAAGGAAGCCATTTCTCTTTCTCCTTGTCAAGACGGTATGGTAAGACCTCTGTGTTGAGCTGAGCGTGTTGATAGAAAAGAGCTTCTCGAGTCGAGTCGAGTCGATTGTATTTCCCTTGCATTCATGCTGAAAGCTGGCTTGCCGCTTTCCTGGAATCAACGACTTTGAAAAGACCAAACCTTTTTGCCTTTCTGTCTTTCTGTCTTTCAACGGCCTCCTCGCTTGCGTGATAGGCCGCTCTTTGTATCTGTCTGTCATGTGTGAGTGACTGCCTGTGCAGTCACCCACGAATGGTTGTCTTTTCTTCCGGAGAGTACACAGTTCCTCCACGGGCTAGGCCTTGCCGCATCCCCGCTGTCGATTAGACCCTGCCAGCTGTGTAGGTCCGCCCACTTCGGTGAGTCGGGCCTTGTAAACAAATCATGTGCTCTCCCCTATACTATCTTTCCACGTGTTGCTGTCAGCTTCAACTCGCCCACCGCGACTTCGGTGTCCCCTGATACAAGCTACGCTCTGACCAGGTGTGTTGACCACGCGGTTGGGGTAGGCACATTACGTAGTGTCCTCCCCGGTGCTTCGGTACCGCGGCGCACGCATAGCCCTTGATACTCAGGTATCTCGGTGCACTAGTGCTCAGTGCATACTGCACACGGTGCCCAGTGCCTCAGCGTCAGTGCATGGTCACAGCGCTGCACGGTGCCCACGGTGCTCATGCCGTGTACGAGGCTAGTGCCCTCAGCAGAGCACGCAGTGTTGGCCACTGCCTAGACCTAGCGCAACAGCTCACGGTGCTGCACGGTACTCGGTGCGCATAGACTCAGCACTCACGGTGCACAGGTCGCGCGGTGCTTATTACACTGCTGCATGGGCATACAGTGCGCAGTGTTAGGTACCCTCTGTTATAGCGCTAGTGGGTGAGTGCACAGCGTTCGCACTTAACCAGTGCTCGAGCGCAGTGCGAGTGGTGTTTTCTGCACGGCCCATGAACACCAGGCCCATGTCAGGCAAGTCAGGGTTCAACCCTTGCACGGCCTGCAATGCCAACATCCCGCAGGAGGACAAGCATTCCCTCTGTGTGTGATGCTTGGGCGTTCAACATGCCACCTTGGCCCTCGAGAAGGGGGTGGCCTGTAACATTTGTGAGGCCTTCCAGCCCCGGGTGAAAGAAGCTCGTTTGGAGAGGGCCACAAGGGTGAGCTCCGCGTCCTCTATGGCCGGACCATCGGCGGCTCTTGGAGCCCTAGAGCCCCTCCTCCATCACCTATCCCAGGAACCCCTGCTGGGCATCCCCGATGCGCAGACTGCCTGCAGACGCTCCCCATCTCCATGGCGAGAAGGGTGAAGCGTTCCAAGCAGGCAAGGGATATTATGGACCTTAAGGCCCAGATTGCCCATGTCTTAGAGCTTCTATCTAAACAAAGCCAGCGGCCAGGCCCAGGCCCCGTTGCAGCCCCAATTGTCATACCCCCCCTCCCCTAGGGGAGTTCAGGGGGGATGGGAAGAGGCGTCTCAGCCGGCGCAAGAGGACACGTTCTCCATAGCGGCCTCTGTAGAGGGGGCCTCCTTCTCCTCTGAGATGTGGGCGAGACCACTGCTGAGGAAGAACCTGGTTTCGAGGTGGCTTCGGAAGCCAGTGCCCCCCCGTTGTCCGGCTCAGTTTCGGCTCTTATGGGACGCGCTGCAGCTTTCTTGCAGGTCCCCTGGACGCCGCCGGCGGAACCACGCCGGTCCGTGTTCCGGACGCAGGCGATGGCTCCTTGCCCTCAGAAGTTCCCAGCCTTCCCAGACTTCATGGAGGAGATACGCTCCTCCTGGGATCATCCGGCCTCGGGTCCTAGTGTGCTAAAACATGCCGCACCGCTTGCCTCCTTGGAGGGCGTGGATAAGCTCGGCCTGGCGGGGTTCCCCCAAGTAGACTCCACCATCGCGGCCCTGGTTAAGGCCCCGCCGGTGGGTGGGTTGGTTAGAGACCCGGCGTGCCCGAACCCTCAATGCAAGGTGACGGAAACACATCTCAATCAGGCGTATGCAGCAGAGGCACAGGCAACGCGCCTGTCTAATACAGAGAGAGTGCTTACTGCGTACTTGGATGGTGTATTGCGCAAGGCCCTGCTCCCCGAGCCTGTGGCCACGGAGTTACGTCTTCTAACCAGCACACTGCTGCAGATCTCTTTTCTCCAAGGGCAAGCTCTTGGCCGGAGCCTGGCTACCTTAATTTTGGCTCGTAGATAGCTGTGGCTGTCACAAGCCAGAGTCCCTGATGCGGAAAAGGCCGCACTCCTTGACAAGCCTATATCCCCAGGACATACCTTTGGGCCAGTGTGACAAGCAGGCTCTAGTGGTTACGTCAGACCAGAAAGGAGTACACAGACAGATGGTGGATGAAATGGTAAATGCGCTTGCTTGCGCTGGTTTATTGTAAAAAGGATTTGTACAAAGCAAAACACAGGACACGGCACTTGCGGCCAAAATAAACAGACCAACAAAATGAACAGACACTAACAAACAGGGACGAACACTAAGCAAACACAAACAAGTACTGTGCTGGTCCTCCAGCACCACGTAGCAATTGCTTATTTTCTCTCCTCACTCTCTCCCGTTCCTTCGCCCTCAACACACAACCCTGAGTGAGTAAAACGTACATCTATATATACTGTTGTGCCGGGATTCAATTACTAATTAATTATTCACTTGAATCCCAGCACGTGAATTAATTATGTGCAACCCCGTGCTCACATCTTAAATACTTTAAATGCACGTGAAGTGAAGTGCAATCCCCGTGTCTAAATACAATTATACATTTCAAATAACTCGTGCTGCACACACCCATTTATATCCCGTGCAGCCATATCTATACACCAACATTAACACACGCAACATACAACATAAAACACAAAAATACACACAGGGGCGGGGCACATTGCCACAGCCAGCCATGGAGGAGATCTTACTGAAATCCCACCGGGAATGCGAGGCATCCCGACAGGTGGCCGTGTTGCTCCCTCCCCGCGCCTACGCCTGGAGCAGGTCGAGCTGCTGGCGAGCTTCTCAGACGCGGACTGTCACCAGAACAGTCCCAGTCCCAACGTCTCCGCTGGGTGACCTAAGGCAATGTCTACAGGGCACATCAGCAGCAAGCAACTGGGCCCAACCGGCAGGGAATGCAGGTCGTGGCCAGTCCACACACCAGCGTCACAGGAGGTGTTTTCAGGGCCAGCACCCTGTTCTGGAGGGGAGGGAAGTGCTCAGTGGTATCGGTTGGCTCCTTACTCCTCCTCTGCAAGACAATAACAAACATGTAACACAAAACAAACAGACAAAGCTCCGGCCGTCGGTTACGTTTTCAGCGCAAGGTGCGTACTCACGTAGCTGCGTCCCCTTTGTACTGCCCAACTCCTCCCTGCAATCAGCCCAGCGCCCCTGTGTAAACAATCAGCCCGGCGCCAGGTGTAACCAATCAGACCGGTGCCAGTTGTAACCAATCAGCCTGGCGCCCCGGTGTAACCAATCAGACAGGTGCCCGGTGTAACCAATCAGCCCAGCGCCCCTGTGTAAGCAATCAGCCCGGCGCCAGGTGTAACCAATCAGCCCTTCACCAGGTGTAACCAATCAGCCCGGCGCCCCGGTGTAACCAATCAGCCCGGCGCCAGGTGTAACCAATCAGCCCGGCGCCCCGGTGTAACTAATCAGCCCGGCGCCCGGTGTAACCAATAAGCCCAGCGCCCCTGTGTAACCAATCAGCCCGGCGCCAGGTGTAACCAATCAGCCCGGTGCCCCGGTGTAACCAATCAGCCCGGCGCCCCGGTGTAACCAATCAGCCCGGCGCCAGGTGTAACCAATCAGCCCGGTGCCCCGGTGTAACCAATCAGCCCAGCGCCAGGTGTAACCAATCAGCCCGGCGCCAGGTGTAACCAATCAGCCCGGCGCCCCGGTGTAACCAATCACTGCCTGGCCCGCAGCTGATCGCATGGGAATCGTTTCTGCCCACCGTCAAGCCGACCCATCTATGGGGAAGTGTACTACCATCCTTACACAGCGCCCTTTCTGGTCGGAAGGGAGATTTACGGCTTTGATTCTTTCTCTCATTATCACAACTTCATGTTCATAATTCACAGTAAAGTCAAAATGTCCAAATCCAGCACTGCGGGCACCAGAGTTTTGTATGAATCATGTTGCTAATCTCAAGATTTCTTGTTGAACATGGAGAAAAGATAAGATTCAGACAACCTTGCCTCATGGTGTTGCAGTATTTAGAAATATTTATTCATTGAACAATTTTGGCATATGTGACTGCAGTGTTTCATTAATAAAAATTATATTTTATATATGTTTTATACTTCCAGCCTTTGCAATAAAGAGCTTATTTAAGATGTATATGGGAACTGTGATTTGGAACGTGGCTTCATTAACTTCAGAGCTGCTATGAAAAATACAGATTTGCATGAAACATGTTTTCAATACAGAGGAATGCACCTCATACTCAATTACTGGAAGTCATTTAGTCCAGCCTGTTTTAAATTTGAATATGCACTTATTATTTTGCTGTTGGTCGCATATATTTTCACACCCGACACACAAAGAAGAGGTGCACTTAGAAAGACATGGAATAAATTATTAAACACAGGTATGAAATATGGGCTTTATATTATTTAAGAAAAGTTTTTTTTTATTTTTAAGTTAACCTTTACAGTTGAGTGAACCTTTACTGCATTTTATGTTTAATTTTTAAAAATATAACTGAATCCGAATGCACAGACTAACTAATGTTTACTAGCACTTGAAAACTGTGACAGAATAGCTCGAGCGGTGACGTCACGGACCAGGAAGGGATACACAGACAAACTGCTGCGGTGTAAACCGAGACGCGACTGCGCTCGGTTCTTTATTAAATCATAATAAAATAAACAGTTTAAACAAAACACACAAACAAAAAGGCACAAGGGCCAAACAAACAAGTAAATAAATAAACAAATAGTTTTGTGCTGGTAGGACCCGCACGTCTAGCAGTTGCTTACTTTTACAAAGACAAAAAACTCCTTTCTCCTCCCGCTCTCCACAACACGAACACCCAACCCTGAGTGAGTGAAAACTGCTCCTTTTATGCAGTTGTACCAAGACCCGATTGCTAGTCAATCATTCAATTTGGAATCGCGGTACAACTGCATGTGAACTAATCTGTGCATTCTACCCGTGATCACATATTACCTGCACGTGAAGTGATATGCAATCCTCGTGCCTAAATACAAATCTATATTATTAACACTCGTGAAACACAGACCCGTTTATATTCTGTGTACCAATGTCTATACACCAACATTTAACACACAACATGCAACATATAACACAAAAATACACAAAGGGGCGGGACCCTCCGCCACAAAAACACATATACAAGGTGGCTCAATTACACAGGTCCCATTGTTTTGCAATTAACGTTTTCCTCATAAGAAATCCAAAAGCTATAATCCAGCGTGTGTCCAAAAGCAAACGGTCACCTCTTTTTAAAACCTTCTTCCCGGTGTAAAAAATACAAATGCCCTCATTGTAGCGTACAGAAAATACAGCCGCTATTCAATGTATATTAAATAAAGTGCTTTGTCCCTCTGTGTTTGTGAGTGAGTATTAACAGTGCATAAAGGGTCGTGGGTTCAATCCCAGGTGGGGGATACTGCTGCTGTGCCCTTAAGCAAGGTAATTTACCTAGATTGCTCCAGTAAAAACCCAACAGTAAAAATGGGTAATTGTTTGTAATGTTGTTGAAGCTGACACCCTGGGATCCTTCAAGAAGCTGCTTGATGAGATTCTGGGATCAATAAGCTACTAAAAACCAAACGAGCAAGATGGGCTGAATGGCCTCCTCTCGTTTGTAAACTTTCTTATGTTCTTATGTTCTTATGTTCTTATAATATGAATACTGGGTCACAAGCAGTGATTGGCTGCAGTATAAATAAGAAAGTGAAACTGAAAGGTCATATCGTTGGATAAAGACAAGGTTGATTTTCACAGCCAGGCAATTTTATGCACGGCTTGCCTGGTCGTATACCATATGTAATTGCTTTTTTATTTTGTAACATTTTTAATGACCAACAGGACAATTTTTTCAATCAACTATAAATAGTTGATTTTTGCATGAGAGTGTGAGGAGCATATTAGCGTAGAAAAAATGGAACAAAAAATGGAAACCAGTATAAATCAGCAGTGTTTATGTCAGCAGCAGAGAGAACCAGTTTATATGTCAGCCCCAGTTAGTATAGTGGACTGGCAAAATCAGACTTGTGCATCTCCTGTTGGAAGTGACCCAGTGAGCACCCATACACAAATGACTAAAAGAAGCTGCACTGAAACCTGCAACTGGAAGATTGAAAAGCAAACAGTTTCCAGAAATAAGCTACAAGAACCATGTCAATATCATCAATGTCAATCATTTGTAGCATCACTGTGAATGGAAGTGATGCATCATCTGTTGCCGGGTAAAATGTATCTTTGAAAGTGAGAGAATGTGCTGCAGGCTCTGGTGCTGTTAATGAAACAGAACACTCAGAATGCAGAGTCACACCTATTTACAAGAAGCCCTTCACATAATGGAGAGATTGCTGGGCTTGCCAGGTCCAATCACAACAATGAAGAGCAATTACATCAGCCGTTGCTAAGCAAAGCTGTGTTTGAGCCGAGTGTGTGGATTCAAATAGTGAGATTATGAGTTCTCTAATGCCCCCTATATTTATTTTAGAACATAAGAACATTAGAAAGTTTACAAACGAGAGGAGGCCATTCAGCCCATCTTGCTCATTTGGTTGTTAGTAGCTTTTTGATCCCAGAATCTCATCAAGCAGCTTCTTGAAGGATCCCAGGGTGTCAGCTTCAACAACATTACTGGGGAGTTGGTTCCAGACCCTCACAATTCTCTGTGTAAAAAAGTGCCTCCTATTTTCTGTTCTGAATGCCCCTTTATCTAATCTCCATTTGTGACCCCTGGTCCTTGTTTCTTTTTTCAGGTCAAAAAAGTCTCTTTGGTCGACACTGTCAATACCTTTTAGAATTTTGAATACTTGAATCAGATCACCACGTAGTCTTCTTTGTTCAAGACTGAATAGACATGCCTTTTAAACCTGGAATTATTCTGGTCACTCTTCTTTGCACTCTTTCTAGAGCAGTAATATCCTTTTTGTAGCGAGGTGGCCAGAACTGAACACAATATTCTAGATGAGGTCACACTCGCAGACATACACACACACACGCACACACTGACACACACACACACACACACTGACACACACACACACACACACTGACACACACACACACACACACACTGACACACACTGACACACACACACTGACATACACACTGACACACACACACACACTCACATACACACACACACCTCAACCTGGGGACTAAACCTTCCATTTGGGGACATTTTTGTTATTATTGCTTTTGTTATATATTCAGACTAGTTGCATGAATAAGATTAATTACCACAGTCCCTAAACATTATGAAAAGGAGTAATGTGCAATCAGACCTATAGGTACATGATGATGATGATGTAGGTAAACAGTAAAATAATATATGATTTAAGAAATACTGCATTTTAATTTTAGGGCAGCAGAGTGGAGTAGTGGTCAGGGCTCTGGACTCTTGACTGGGGGGTCGTGGGTTCAATCCCAGGTGGGGGACACTGCTGCTCTACCCTTGACCAAGGTACTTTACCTAGATTGCTCCTGTATAAATGGGTAATTGTATGTAAAAATAATATGCTTTCATGTAACAATTGTAAGTCGTCCTGGATAAGGGCGTCTGCTAAGAAATAAATAATAATAAAATATTTTGTTAGTCCATTCAATATAAAATGTCACACAGTCCCAAAAAATTAAGGAGAACATGTATAATAAAGGAACATATTTATTAACAAATGTGAGGTAGGATGTTATATAGTTTTTACTATTAGTACAAAAGAGTCCTGCATGAATCCTTAAAGTCCGTTTTAACATTTGGAAACAACATTATTGCCAAACAATGAGGGCTGCAACAGCTAGGAGACTTCACCACCCAACTAGGTGATTATGCCAATGACTGACATTTTTTTGTTAACACCAGAAGCTACAAGTTTATCACTTGTATGCATTATAATCTCCATATTACCAAACAGAAACATTTAAGTAAAAATGTAATGATTGTCCAACAGGCTACTGTTCATTTGAGTGTATTTCGGAAAGTATAGGCAGTTTATAAATAAAACAAGTCACCAACATGGGGTTTCCATGCAAGTTTATTTTTTAACTTGAGACATTTACACGAGAAAAATATCTTGTGTAAATGCTTTTTTGGGTTTCCATTCGCTCAGTTTATTTTACTCGAGTAAGCCGGGCTTTTCACTCAACGTCATGCAAATGAATGGGAAAGGTGGAGGTCGATATGTAAATTAGCTATGCGTAAAGTACTCGTGCTGTTTTTGAAGATTACTAGTGACATTTTGTGAAAATGTGGTTTCCATGCTCAGAGAACTGGTACACAAGTGAATCAAAGCTGCCTACTTGGTTAATAATGTGCTTTACTGCTCTTGACGAAATTGTTTTTCAAATGTCAAGTGGGTTGGTTTGTCGTTAGTATTGAATCCGGTTTCAACTAATTTATCTGACGACTCATTAATTAAAAATTAACTCTGAGGCATAAAATGAATCTGACCAACACAGGTATTGCAGATATACCATGGCTGAAAACCGGCAGAGACGTGTGTATATATATATATATATATACAGTGCCTTGCGAAAGTATTCGGCCCCCTTGAACTTTGCAACCTTTTGCCACATTTCAGGCTTCAAACATAAAGATATGAAACTGTAATTTTTTGTGAAGAATCAACAACAAGTGGGACACAATCATGAAGTGGAACGAAATTTATTGGATATTTCAAACTTTTTTAACAAATAAAAAACTGAAAAATTGGGCGTGCAAAATTATTCAGCCCCTTTACTTTCAGTGCAGCAAACTCTCTCCAGAAGTTCAGTGAGGATCTCTGAATGATCCAATGTTGACCTAAATGACTAATGATGATAAATAGAATCCACCTGTGTGTAATCAAGTCTCCGTATAAATGCACCTGCACTGTGATAGTCTCAGAGGTCCGTTTAAAGCGCAGAGAGCATCATGAAGAACAAGGAACACACCAGGCAGGTCCGAGATACTGTTGTGGAGAAGTTTAAAGCCGGATTTGGATACAAAAAGATTTCCCAAGCTTTAAACATCCCAAGGAGCACTGTGCAAGCGATAATATTGAAATGGAAGGAGTATCAGACCACTGCAAATCTACCAAGACCTGGCCGTCCCTCTAAACTTTCAGCTCATACAAGGAGAAGACTGATCAGAGATGCAGCCAAGAGGCCCATGATCACTCTGGATGAACTGCAGAGATCTACAGCTGAGGTGGGAGACTCTGTCCATAGGACAACAATCAGTCAGATACTGCACAAATCTGGCCTTTATGGAAGAGTGGCAAGAAGAAAGCCATTTCTTAAAGATATCCATAAAAGTGTCGTTTACAGTTTGCCACAAGCCACCTGGGAGACACACCAAACATGTGGAAGAAGGTGCTCTGGTCAGATGAAACCAAAATCGAACTTTTTGGCAACAATGCAAAACGTTATGTTTGGCGTAAAAGCAACACAGCTCATCACCCTGAACACACCATCCCCACTGTCAAACATGGTGGTGGCAGCATCATGGTTTGGGCCTGCTTTTCTTCAGCAGGGACAGGGAAGATGGTTAAAATTGATGGGAAGATGGATGGAGCCAAATACAGGACCATTCTGGAAGAAAACCTGATGGAGTCTGCAAAAGACCTGAGACTGGGACGGAGATTTGTCTTCCAACAAGACAATGATCCAAAACATAAAGCAAAATCTACAATGGAATGGTTCACAAATAAACATATCCAGGTGTTAGAATGGCCAAGTCAAAGTCCAGACCTGAATCCAATCGAGAATCTGTGGAAAGAACTGAAAACTGCTGTTCACAAATGCTCTCCATCCAACCTCACTGAGCTCGAGCTGTTTTGCAAGGAGGAATGGGCAAAATTTCAGTCTCTCGATGTGCAAAACTGATAGAGACATACCCCAAGCGACTTACAGCTGTAATCGCAGCAAAAGGTGGCGCTACAAAGTATTAACTTAAGGGGCTGAATAATTTTGCACCAATTTTTCAGTTTTTATTTGTTAAAAAGTTTGAAATATCCAATAAATTTCGTTCCACTTCATGATTGTGTCCCACTTGTTGTTGATTCTTCACAAAAAATTACAGTTTCATATCTTTATGTTTGAAGCCTGAAATGTGGCAAAAGGTCGCAAAGTTCAAGGGGGCCGAATACTTTCGCAAGGCACTGTATATATCCCTTTCATCAGGCAATACAGCATATAGGGGATCAGATGATGCTGCGTATACTACCCTGGCTTAGAAACCCTACCCGTCCGGACGGCTGACAGCTGCTGAAGAAGCATTCAACACCACGCTTGGGCAAATAGGGGTAGTGGGCACTTGAAAGGTAGGTGGCAGATACTGATGAAAGAGAATGAAGTGCATTAGTTTGTTCCCAAAATTGCCACTGCCTGCTGCCTGCACAAACTCTTGTCAACAACAAAATGAGGTGTTCAGGAGTCAGTGGCTACCTGTGAGACACACGGGGAAGGTTACAGCCTCACGAGAAAAAAAAGCAGCACTGCCTTTCACAACAAGCCCAAAACAAGCGCAACCCATGTTTGAGTGTTTATGCAAATTACAACCCATGACTCTAAAAATTTATTATAAGTGGACTTGGCAACTGTGAAGGTCACCTCAGCCGGCAGTTTCAATTGGACAGCAGCGATCTGAGGAGGCTTGTGCTGTCAGAGATTCTCTCCTTTCTTTTAAGTTGTGTTGGATTTACTGCTGTGTTAAATATTAATGATGCAAAGAAGTAAAACACAATCAATACGTTCATTTGCAATTTTATTTGGTCAGTTCTGAGAGAGCATCAACAACTTGGATGTTGTTGCGATCGAGCTGGCTTATGACATCCAGTTCAAACTATATTTATTAACATGGAGGGCAGACGCGCGTTGTCTTTGGACAGCTGGGATCAAAAAAAGGACGGGAATTAATTCAGTTAAGCAGCTCACTTGCTCTTCATGTTTAACTTTAGCATAGTTTTTACAGCAAGGGTATTCTCAAACAGCTGCTTTAATACTATAACAAATGCATAGCGCAGTTCATGGTAAGTGTTTTCATGCAGAACTGTAAACCCACAAGATATATACAACATGATAGACCAGACACAGCAAAAAACAATAAAAAAAGACTGACCGCATTATCATTAAGGTGAACTACTCCACTGCTAACCGTAAAATCACCCATCAGCCACTACTTTCTGCCGTCTTGGAATCCACAGTAACAAATGACCTGATCCCTTGCAATATTTATAGTTAAGGATAAACACGCTCATTAACATTCACACGTGAAATGCGGGTTTCCATGCGAAATTGGGCGTGGTTTTCCCGTGTGTTTCATCATTTACACGAGTAAATTAGATTTACCCTATCCCTCACAAAACTGATTTACCCAAGTAAGTAAGACCTCACCTAGAATATTGTGTTCAGTTCTGGTCACCTCATTACAAAAAGGATATTGCTGCTCTAGAAAGAGTGCAAAGAAGAGCAACCAGAATTATCCCGGGTTTAAAAGGCGTGTCGTATGCAGTCAGGCTAAAAGAATTGAATCTATTCAGTCTTGAACAAAGAAGACTACTCGGCGATCTGATTCAAACATTCAAAATCCTAAAAGGTATAGACAATGTCAACCCAGGGGACTTTTTTAACCTGAAAAAAGAAACAAGGACCAGGGGTCACAAATGGAGATTAGATAAAGGGGCATTCAGAACAGAGAATAGGAGGCACTTTTTTACACAGAGAATTGTGAGGGTCTGGAACCAACTCCCCAGTAATGTTGTTGAAGCTGACACCCTGGGATCCTTCAAGAAGCTGCTTGATGAGATTCTGGGATCAATAAGCTACGAACAACCAAACGAGCAAGATGGGCCGAATGGCCTCCTCTCGTTTGTAAACTTTCTTTTGTAAAAAGTCCAGTATAATATTTAGTGGACGGTTTGTTACTGTAAATACTCAAAGATTAAACCAATTTATAACACTTTTCTTTTAGAAGAGGCCAGCTCTAGGTAAGAATGTTTAGTGATTGTATTTTTTTATATTAATATTGTTTTGCTGCTGACAGTCCTGTGCAATGTGATGTTTAGCTGCGACAAGTTTTGATAAATCAATGTTTTTTCTTGCGCAATGGCAACGCCTTCCCTCTCCCCCGATATAACGATTCGTAGCTGTTAGGTTTTAGTACTTTTCATGCATTGTATTTGATGCTATGTGCTAGAAGAATTGGAGGTAATTCTATCCATAAATTTACTGTTTGGCAACAGCAGTTTAAAAAACTATATATTTTCTCAATGTTCAAGGAAGTCCTGTTTTAATAGTGATGTGTTGTAGAAAATGTGTAAAGCGGGCAGCTGAGTTTGCTTTATTTATACGGTTTCATTCGGTTTGACACCGATTCCTTCATTTCTTACATTACTCACTGTCCGCTTTATAAGAAATTGCGACATTAAGAGAAAAAAATGCATGCATATCTTTGTTAATATTGTAACAACCTCTGGTCTTGAGACTCAAAGCAAGAGACGGAAACAGGATTCAGGGGCTAACAAACTAATTTTATTAATGAAACAGGGTCCATGTTTGGGTCAGGACCACACCACAAAAACAATAAATCTTCTCTCTTGTATCTATCCTGCAAACTCACACACTCTCTCTCTCTCTACACCACACACCCATGCAGGCTCCCGCTGTATTATATCCCCTCCCGCACACACAGACGAGAGTCTACCACTACTCTCATGGGGGCAGAGCAAGGGCTCTAGATGACATTGTCCGCACCCAACAGCGCTCACAACACACACACACACACACACACGCACCCACACTACCAAAACTAGTGTATGGTCCCTCCCCGGAACAATACAGATAACTTGAAGCCACAGGACAAGAAAAAACAAGACACACAAACGAGAAAAAACAAAAGTCCTGCCAACTAGCACTGACCGAGCTGCTACACACCGCCCCGCCCCCCTCCCCCCGAGTCCCTTGTCCCCGAGGGAAAACAAAGTCCTGGAAGGGACCTGGAACATGGTACTGTCTCTGCGGGTGCGGACGACATGCTGTGAGGGGATCCCTGTCCGCCCCAGGGGTCTGTCCTGCAAAGTCCACGCAAATGGAGCCCTGAGCCCCAGTTGCCTGGACAATGTTGCACTGTGTACTGGTGACCTGTGAACTGTTCCTATGGCTCCCGGAAGGTCATCAACCACTGGATGGCAGCGTGGTCAGTCCGGACAGTAAAGGGAATCCCGCAGAGGTAATGGCGGAAGTGGCGAACCGCCTCCACCACTGCCTGGTGACACAGTATCTGTGATCTGCTTTTTTGAAGGTCCAACTGTAGTAGGCGACCACCCTCTCACCATTGAGTCTAGACTGTGACAGGATGGCTCCGATGCCGTCATCTCTGGCTTCTATGTCTAGCAGGAAAGGAAGCTTGATGTCGGGGGACACCAGCATGGGGGATTGACACAGGATGCTCTTCAATGCATCGAACGCCTCCTGACGCTCGGGTGTCCACACAAAGGGTTCGCCCTTCTTCAGGAGGCTGTGCAGGGGGGCAGCGATGGTGGCAAAACCCTGAACAAACCTCCTCTAGTAGGAGGCGAGTCCCAGAAGTCTCTCACCTGATGGGGGTTGATGAGGACGGGCCAGTCCCGGACTGCTTCGACCTTGTCTGTCTCCATGCTGATCCCCTCTTCACCCACCCGGTGGCCCAGGAACGAAACCTCCCGCCGCATCAAGTGGCACTCCTCGGGATGCAGCTTCAGTCCCGCCTCCGTCACTCCTCTCTGCACCTCTCGCAGGCAGGCATGCAGCGGGGGAAGAGCCATCTGCCAGTATCCACTCCGGAGGTCTAGGGAAGAGAACCACTTGGAACCAGCCACCAGGTCCAGAGACTCATCGATGTGAGGGAGGGGGTAGGAATCTTTCGCTGTCACATTGTTGAGGCGCCTGTAATCCACACAGAAGCTCCACTTGCCTTCTTTCTTGGGCACCATAACCACAGGTGATGTCCAGGGGCTGTCCGAGGCCTCAACGATGCTAGCTTCCTTCATCTCTGGCAGCACCTGTTCCACAGCCTTGTGACGTGTCAGTGGAAAGCGGCAAGGGTGCTGCTTGATGGGGTGGGCGTCTCCAGTCTCGATCTGGTGCTGGACCAGGTGCGTCCTCTCCACATCTTCCGATGAAGTGGCAAAGCTGTGATGGAATTCGAACAACAGCTCCCACAACTGGCTCTGTTGCTGCGGGCAGAGCCCCTCATGGTTCTGGAGCCAGACCGTGGTCACCGTGGCCACAGTGGGATCTTCCAAGGACGTCCCATTGGGGGTGCTCGAGGACATAAGGGGAGGAAGAGGGTTGCAGGCCTTGGCAGTGTGGACGACGCCTGGCGGTTGTGTTTTCCAGCAGTGGCAGTGTGGCGGTCAGATGTGCCGGATGGGGCTGCCGGGCAGGCCGGGGGTGGCCTGAGGTCCCCTGGGAGCTGACGGGAGTTGATGGGGGCTAGAGCCCTTTTCGGCACTGGGCCCATCGGTAAGCGGCATTGTCCTGAACGGCGCTGCTGTGTGGCGGGGCTTGTCACTGGGGCCGCGGTGGAGCCCGAGGTGACAATACCTGTTACGCAGGGAGGTCTTTCCCTCGGCTTGCCCAGCCCAGGGAGGGGGCAGGCCCCTCTGTGTATGATAAGGCCAAATTCGGTCCTTCCCCTAAATGCAAAGTCCCGGTCTGGAGGTCCAGCTGCCCCCCTGTGTAATGCAAGAAGTCCAGACCCAAGATGCAGGGATCCTGGAGAACTGCTATCCAGACAGGATGGTAGACTGTCTGTCCCGCTACCTCAATGGCCAGCCTACTTTTTCCCAACATCGGGGCCACTTCTCCGGTCACTGTGCTCAGGTGAACCATGGTGGGCTCCAGTCGGACTCACACTGGCAGCATGTCGGGATGGACCAGCGTCACTGTCGATCCCGTATCGACAAGGGGCGTGCAGGGGACCCCCTCTATGGGCACCGGCATATGGCAATAGTCCCCTGTTGCTGCCCTCCCAACTACCATGGGGGCCGGTTTTGGTGGTTGGCAGAGGCTTCTGGGAGAGAGAGACCCGCTGGACTCGGGACCCCGTCAATGTTGGTACAGGCAGTTGGTTGGGGGACTGGTTGAGGAGCTGGCGGCGTCCCGCTTACACAGACCCCTGGGCGTTTCGCTGCTGTTGCTGCCTCAGGTGGGAGACGGTGGTCTTGACGGCCGGGCACTGGCATCGAAGTGGCCGGGCTGGCCACAGCCCCAACATAGCCGCGTGTGGGGTTCAGGCGCCCAGGTGAGGGTTTTAAACGCAGCCTTGATCAGCTTGATGACTTCCACAGGCCAGATGAGGGTAGCAGTGGTGTCATTCTATTCACATGGCTGGACTTGGCATGTCTTCCCTCTTGTCAGAGCTTCTCCAGAGGCCCGGTCACACTCACCATCCTCTAGCACTGAATCTGCCCATTCAGCTTGGGCCAAGGCAATCCTCAAGGAGGTTGGGGCAATGAGCCGGACCTGCTGGCACAGGGCAGTGGGAGTCAGGCCACGGATAAAGACCTCGGTGGCCAGGTCCTCTTGGGCCGCTGGTAGAAAATTGGGGTATCCCCTCTGTGCCAGGTATCTGGCCTGCGGAAGCAGGTGGCCAAGCATTGCCGCAGGGCGACAGCAGGCTCCACCCTCCCGAAGTGGCAATCCAGTGCGGTGGCTAACTCCTCATAGCTGGCCAGCTCTTCGGCACTCAGGTCCAGCAGGATCTGCCGTGCTTCCCCCTCTAATGCTGCTGCTAGCTGTCCAGCTTTCTCCATGGGCCCCCAGCCATTAGCAAGTGCCGCCATCTAAAATTTGGCCTGTTAGGCCTCCCATGGGGACTGGCCATCATAGCGATCTGCTTTGACAGTGCTCCACCCTGACCCGGATATCTTCTCAGTCGTCGGTACTTCATCTTCCCCTCCGCAAGGCTTATCTATACACATCTCCCCGAAGCATGCATCCAGTTCAATTTATATTGTCCCGTAATCAGTAATTTGCAATACAGTAGTGGCTCGTAATCTGCAAATAGCATCTTCCTGCAAGCAGGCTATCAAATTAATAGCTTTCTCTTTGTCAGTCCAGCTCTCTATGCTTGCCATCATTTCAAATTGCATCTTCCAATTGGTCTTACCGCTATATTGCAGGGGGAGATGTGTGTAGGCCGCGTTTTTTGTTCCGGTTTGGGCCGGGAGCATCCTGGAATGACGTCACGGATCCTTGCGCCTCTGTTGACGATGTGCGCGCCGTGTGCAGTGTTCGCTTCTCCACATGGCCGACGCTGCTGCCTTCTTCCCACTTGACATCCTCCATCTTACCCCCACGCTCTTGCTGGATACCTCTCCCTGCAGTCTTCTGCCAATTGCCAGCTCGCCTCCTCTCCACTCTGCCCAATCTGCCATCTCGTCTTCTCCTGTTTTATCTCCTTCTGAAGCTTAATCTTCCATGACCTGGATTCCATGATCCCGATTCTGAACACCAATGTAACAATCTCAAAGCAAGAGACGGAAACAGGATTCAGGGGCTAACAAACTAATTTTATTAATGAAACAGGATCCGTGTTTGGGTCAGGATCACACCACAAAAACAATAAATCTTCTCTCTTGTCTCTATCCTGCAAACTCACTCACTCTCTCTCTCTCTCTCTCTCTACACCACACACCCCTGCAGGCTCCCACTGTCTTATATCCCCTCCCACACACACAGAAGAGAGCCAACCACTACTCTCATGGGGGCAGAGCAAGGGCTCTAGATGACATGGTCCGCACCCAACAGCGCTCACAACACACACACACACACACACACATACCCACACTACCAAAACTAGTGGTATGGTCCCTCCCCAGAACACTACAGATAATGTGAAGCCACAGGACCAGAATAAACAAGACACACAAACGAGACAAAACAAAAATACTGCCAACCAGCACTGACCGGGTCGCTACAATATTGTGGTTCATGACCAGGAATCCTAGTTTTCCGCAATAAAAAAAGAAACAAATTCTCTGATAAAAAACAATAAAATTTGCATTATTTTGTAAGTGTATTTTGTATTGTATTAAGTGTATATTAAGTGTATTGATTTGGTTATCAAACAAACAAAAAAAGCCTTGCATTTTTTTTTGCCCCGCTCCAAGTGTAAAACTAAAAATTCTCCACAGAAAACTGATTCCTATTATCTTGTTCATGACGTAGAAAGAGTTTAACAGTGCATCCTTTCGATATGTTTGATTGGTTTCGCAGCAGTATGGGTGAAAATAGACTGAATGGCCTTGCACTGTGTGAACAGGATGCCTTTGCAGGGGTGACGTCAGACCAGAAACACAGACTCAACACAATGAATGGCGGGGCAAAACTGAAGTGCAACGGCTCAGCTGCTTATTAAATACTTAACAAAACAAAAGATTTAAACAAACAAAACAGTAAACAAAAAGGGCACGTTGGCCAAACAAATAAACAAACAAGTTGTTTCTGTTTTAATTTCTCTCCTTGCTCGCTCTCCCGTACTCTCCTCCTGACACAGACAGCTGCAGGCTTTTATATTCTGGCCAAGGGGTTAACTAGCTATTAATTAATTATCTTATTACCCCTCGGCCATAGTCTGCATAATATTGGCTTTCGCCGTCATATAAACATATAAATCATAATATAAATAAATAATAAACAAAGGGGAGAGACACTCCGCCACACACTGATATCTCCACAGAGATGGAGGAAGTGTTACAGCGTTTCGATAGATCAGGAGGAGGAATGGCAAACTCTATATTTAAAGTAAGACTTCTAAATCATGGCATCATACAGTCACAGCAGTCTGATCAGTCTAAGCACTAGTATCAGCAATCTTACCAGTCCCAGCAGTGTCAGCACCAGTCTTGCCAGCCCCAGCAGTGTCAGCACCAGTCTTACCAGTCCCAGCAGTGTCAGCACCAGCCTTACCAGTCCCAGCAGTGTCAGCACCAGCCTTACCAGCCCCAGCAGTGTCAGCACCAGTCTTACCAGTCCCAGCAGTGTCAGCACCAGCCTTACCAGTCCCAGCAGTGTCAGCACCAGCCTTACCAGTCCCAGCAGCATCAGCACCAGTCTTACCAGCCCCAGCAGTGTCAGTCCCAGCAGTGTCAGCACCAGTCTTACCAGTCCCAGCAGCATCAGCACCAGTCTTACCAGCCCCAGCAGTGTCAGCACCAGTCTTACCAGTCCCAGCAGCATCAGCACCAGTCTTACCAGCCCCAGCAGTGTCAGTCCCAGCAGTGTCAGCACCAGTCTTACCAGTCTCAGCAGTGTCAGCACCAACACCAGTCTTACCAGTCCCAGCAGTGTCAGCACCAGTATTACCAGTCCCAGCAGTGTCAGCACCAGTCTTACCAGTTCCAGCAGTAGCTGCACCAGTCCCATCAGTGTCAGCACCAGCCTTACTAGTCCCAGCTGTGGCAGCACCTGTATTACCAGTCCAGCAGTGTCAGCACCAGTCCCAGCAGTGGCAGCACCAGTCTTACCAGTCCCAGCAGTGGCAGCACCAGTCTTACCAGTTGCAGCTGTAGCATCAGTGTCACAAGTCTCAGCATTAACTTCAGTAGCAGTGAACCAAACGCATGCCTCTCAATGAAGGTATAAACTCATCTACTTATTCATATTTATAAGTTATATTTTTCATGTCCTTTTTAATATCACATATTTATGACAGTGTGGATCGGGTAATTTTAGGTTGCTGTGTTTTGTCTGGGAGATTTGTTTTAAAAAACATGTGTCATGAAATTTCAAACACCATTCAAGGCGGGTCACTGACTAAAGAGTTAGCGACTTGTATTGCTTTGCAGTTTGCATTAATAGTCTCCAGGGTTTAGAAGATGATATGCAGGTTTTTTTAGACACAAATTAGATTTTTGCCTCAGTAAAAATCTATTCATAGCTACGCCCCTGCTTATATACACGTGCACAAACAATGTGCACAACAATCCCCTCAAATGCACCCATGTGTATCCCTTTCAGCCCTAGAGGCTTCTGGGATATGTCGTTTTTAGGCTTTTGGCCATGACACATGTATATATTTATTACATGTAATTTGACAGTTTGAAAATATTTGCTTACATGTAATTGAAAGTTAGCCAATGTGAGTCATTTAAAATATGAGCTTAGTTTTGAATTGCTGTTTGTGGTGTTTTATGGGTTGGGGAGGCTCACTCCTGGCTCTTTTTAATTTGAAAGGAGAAGAAGGGATAACTAAAAATAGAAGGTTTTCTTTTTCTTTTCAATCAATGGTGTTGAGGACGGGTTAAAAAGTTTATCGTGCTTTTAAAAGCAAAGGAGAGGGAAGATGTGTGTCTGATTGTTTGGAATGTCAAGATGTATTTGTTTATTTGATGAACTCTTGTTTGCATGTTTTAAACAATTGATAAATTGCATCGTTTTGACTGTGTACAATAAAGTAACATTTAAAAGTAAAACCCAAAAAGTTTTAAACTTGTCAAGCATTGGAAATTTTCTTCAACTTATGTTTTAACGCTCCTAACAGCAAACACTAACTGTATACACTGTAGTTAAATCAGTAAGCCAGATAGTTTTTCAATATTAATAGCAACGATAGAGAATGTTGCAAGTTGCAGTGTTTTTTCACAGATATCGTGAAACATTGGGTATACCTTCCAGTAAGTACCCTGCAACATTTTTCAGGATTTTTATTTTTTGATACAAGATTATCAGTCAATTATTTTTTAACAGATCAAAGCCCACAGGTGTCGTTAATCGACCCCCCTTATATATATATATATATATATATATATATATATATATATATATATATATAAGTGTGTGTGCGTGTGTGTTATTTTTTTATGGCATTATGGGTAACTGTAATTACAAGTGATGCCTCATCTGTTACCAGGTAGATGTATCTCTGAAGGGCTGAAACTCTGCTCCAGACTGTGTTGCTGAACTAAAGGGGGTTTCAGCCGTTCCTGAAAACACAACACTGTTGACTCAACCACACCTATTTACAAGAAGTCATCAGAATAACTGTGACAGACTGTGTTAGGCTTGCCAGAACCAATTACAAAAACAGGAAGCAATTACATCAGCTGTTGCAAAGCAAAGCTGTCTGTGAGCCGTTGTGTGGATTCAAATAATGCCCCCTATCTACCTTTTCGACATGCTGCAGTGATCTCAGGGCAGGGTTGATGTGCTGCAGTGATCTTAGGGCAGTGTTGATATACTGCAGTGATCTCCGAGCAGTGTTGATATGCTGCAGTGATCTCAGGGCAGTGTTGATATGCTGCAGTGATCTGAGGGCAGTGTTGTTGATATACTGCAGTGATCTCAGGGCAGTGTTGATATGCTGCAGTGATCTCAGGGCAGTGTTGATATGCTGTAGTGATCTCAGGGCAGTGTTGTTGATATACTGCAGTGATCTCAGGGAAGTGTTGATATGCTGCAGTGATCTCAGGGCAGTGTTGATATGCTGTAGTGATCTCAGGGCAGTGTTGACATGCTGCAGTGATCTCAGGGCAGTGTTGATGTGCTGCAGTGATCTCAGGGCAGTGTTGTTGATCTATTGTCGTGTGGAGTAGTGGTTAGGGCTCTGGACTACTGACCGGAGGGTCGTGGGTTCAATTCCAGGTGGGGGACACTGCTGCTGTACCCTTCAGCAAGGTACTTTACCTAGATTGCTCCAGTAAAAACCCAGCTGTATAAATGGTTAATTGTATGTAAAAAAATAATAGTAATGTAATATCTTGTAACAATTGTAAGTTGCCCTGGATAAGGGCCTCTGCTAAGAAATAAATAATAATAAAGCAAATTAATAGCCACAGGAAGAAAAACACAGTTAAAAATACCTATTTATTTATTCAGATAATGCTGTTTTTTTTGTCAGCTAGCAGCCTAGCCAGGGCTCCAGACTAACGTTTTAACAAGCAGTCAATCGGTAGCCTCAGATGTGTAAAGTCACTCCGGCCAGGAAACCACCCTTCCCATTGTATCTTTGATCACATCTATAGAGGCAAATTGTTCTGCTTGTTTTAAGCGCAAAGCCAATAATCTGCTTGGGTGTTCAGCATGTTCATAATAAAGCTGTCTAGATTTATGAAAAAGAAATTCCGCTTGATTTCTAGACATCTTGGAACTACAAAAGATGAGCTTCACTTGCAATTCAACATGTCTAACATCCTCCTCTAGCCTAGTGATCTGGATTTGTTCAAATGTGAAGCATAACTTCGAATATATTTCATACTTCCCATACTGTATGGGGGGTCACTTCTGAGGATAAATTAAGTGCCAGGAATTCTTCTAAACTCTCCATTAAATGCTTAACAAAAGCTTTATCCTGCAGCAGAAAAGTATTAAACCTCCAGTGCTTGGCCCGTCTTACCTCAGGAATAAAATTGAAAGTGTATGATATGGGCATGGTCCGAGATTAATATATTTTGAAAATAATTGAATCTATTCAGTCTTGAACAAAGAAGACTACGTGGTGATCTGATTCAAGCATTCAAAATCCTAAAAGGTATAGACAATGTCGACCCAGGGGACTTTTTTGACCTGAAAAAAGAAACAAGGACCAGGGGTCACAAATGGAGATTAGATAAAGGGGCATTTGGAGCAGAAAATAGGAGGCACTTTTTTCCACAGAGAATTGTGAGGGTCTGGAACCAACTCCTCAGTAATGTTGTTGAAGCTGACACCCTGGGATCCTTCAAGAAGCTGCTTGATGAGATTCTGGGATCAATAAGCTACTAACAACCAAACAAGCACGATGAGCTGAATGGCCTCCTCTCGTTTGTAAACTTTCTTATGTTTGTATGTTCTTATGTAATACAAGCGTCTCTCTAATTGCTGTAGCTGAAAGGGCACTGCAGCTATAATGGCCGTGAATTGTCGCATGGCCGGTGCTCATTTCGAGTCCTGGGACAGACTTGTGCGTCTCCTGGTGGAAGTGACCCAGTGAGCACCCATACACAAATAGCTAAAACAAGCTTCTGTCAAACCTGGAACTGGAAGATTGAAAAGCAAACAGTTTCCAGAAATAAGCTACAAGAACCATGTCAATATCATCAATGTCAATCATTTGTAGCATCACTGTGAATGGAAGTGATGCATCATCTGTTGCCGGGTAAAATGTATTTTTGAAAGTGAGAGAATGTGCTGCAGGCTCTGGTGCTGTTAATGAAACAGAACACTCAGAATGCAGAGCCACACCTATTTACAAGAAGCCCTTCACATAATGGAGAGATTGCTGGGCTTGCCAGGTCCAGTCACAACAATGAAGAGCAATTACATCAGCCGTTGCTAAGCAAAGCTGTGTGTGAGCCGAGTGTGTGGATTCAAATAGTGAGATTATGAGTTCTCTAACACCCCCTATATTTATTTACTGATAACAACACAGCAAGACATCTCACTAATACACAGTATTGTCATTTCTGGAGTATCATTGTACTATAAGAGTATTCAATTCACCCTAAAGGCAATTGGAGTCCATCTCTCAAAATTAGCTATACATTCTGGGTCATTTTAGCAGCCTAAAATGTACAAAAACCACTGCAGATCATTTTTCTAAAATGTGTTACCCTCTTATTTCAAGAGATTTATTGTATCTTGCAGGACTTGACACTTTCAATTTTTCAGGTACTGCAGTTCATTTTTAATTTGCTAACTTGGGCAACCATTTTTTTTTTTTTGTATACACTGCTGTGCAAAAGTCTGAGACATTTTTTGTGTCGCGTCTCAATTGAGCATTGTTTATCTGACCCTGCCGCGCCTTACATCAATTTAAAGGATTTTAATGGCCTTTCTATTGATAGATATATATATATATATATATATATATATATATATATATATATATATATATATATATATATATATATATATATATATATATATGTTTTACTATTGATATATACAGTACTGTGCAAAAGTTTTAGGCAGGTGTGAAAAAATGCTGTAAAGTAAGAATGCTTTCAAAAATAGACATGTTAATAGATTATATTTATCAATTAACTAAATGCAAAGTGAGTGAAGTATGAAGTATAGTCAGGTGTATGATTAAACAATTATACCAAACAGGTGCTAATGATCATCAATTCAATATGTAGGTTGAAACACAATCATTAACTGAAACAGAAACAGCTGTGTAGGAGGAATAAAACTGGGTGAGGAACAGCCAAACTCAGCTAACAAGGTGAGGTTGCTGAAGACAGTTTACTGTCAAAAGTCATACACCATGGCAAGACTGAGCACAGCAACAAGACACAAGGTAGTTATACTGCATCAGCAAGGTCTCTCCCAGGCAGAAATTTCAAGGCAGACAGGGGTTTCCAGATGTGCTGTCCAAGCTCTTTTGAAGAAGCACAAAGAAACGGGCAACGTTGAGGACCGTGAGACGCAGTGGTCGGCCAAGGAAACTTACTGCAGCAGATGAAAGACACATCATGCTTACTTCCTTCGCAATCGGAAGATGTCCAGCAGTGCCATCAGCTCAGAACTGGCAGAAAACAGTGGGACCCTGGTACACCCATCTACTGTCCGGAGAAGTCTGGTCAGAAGTGGCCATCATGGAAGACTTATGCCAAAAAGCCATACCTCCGACGTGGAAACAAGGCCAAGCGACTCAACTATGCACGAAAACACAGGAACTGGGGTGCAGAAAAATGGCAGCATGTGCTCTGGACTGATGAGTCAAAATTTGAAATATTTGGCTGTAGCAGAAGGCAGTTTGTTCGCCGAAGGGCTGGAGAGCGGTAAACTAATGAGTGTCTGCAGGCAACAGTGAAGCATGGTGGAGGTTCCTTGCAAGTTTGGGGCTGCATTTCTGCAAATGGAGTTGGGGATTTGGTCAGAATTAATGGTCTCCTCAATGCTGAGAAGTACAGCCAGATACTTATCCATCATGCAATACCATCAGGGAGGCATTTGATTGGCCCCAAATTTATTCTGCAGCATGACAATGACCCCAAACATACAGCGAAAGTCATTAAGAACTATCTTCAGCGTAAAGAAGAACAAGGAGTCCTATAAGTGATGGTATGGCCCCCACAGAGCCCTGATCTCAACATCATCGAGTCTGTCTGGGATTACATGAAGAGAGAGAAACAACTGAGGCTGCCTAAATCCACATGAAGAACTGTGGTTAGTTCTCCAAGATGTTTGGGCCAACCTACCTGCCGAGTTCCTTCAAAAACTGTGTGCAAGTGTACCTAGAAGAATTGATGCTGTTTTGAAGGCAAAGGGTGGTCACACCAAATATTGATTTGATGTAGATTTTTCTTCTGTTCACTCACTTTTCATTTTGTTAATTGATAAATATAAACTATTAACATGTCTATTTTTGAAAGCATTCTTACTTTACAGTATTTTTTCACACCTGCCTAAAACTTTTGCACAGTACTGTAGATATATTTGACTTTTTCTTTTTGGATGCTTCTCGCGCCCTCCTGTTGAGAACCACTGTGTAAATGTGATGGACTCGCCACCACGACACCTCATAACAGCTGCCCATGCACAGTTCACCCTGAGTTGCTGTGATCACAAGTTCTTGAAGACATTGATCAACGCGAACCAAAGACCACTAAACGACAAGGCTGTCCTCCCCCACCCAAACCAAGCTGCGTTAACAACAGTCAACACTGCACAACAGCAGTAAACACCAGCGGAGGCCCGGGATAAACCACTGATGCTCACAACATCCATATACATTGTAACTCCTGAATGTGTCTAAGACTTTTACACAGCAGTGTATACATAGAGGGCAGCGCGGTGGTTAGTGCTGCTGCCTCACAGCTCTAGGGTCCTGGGTTCGATTCCAGCCTCAGGGGTCTGTCTGTGTGGAGTTTGCACATTCTCCCCGTGTTCGCGTGGGTTTTCTTCAGGTACTCCGGTTTCCGCCCACAGTCCAAAGACATGCTGGGTAGGTGGACTGGCCTCTCTAAATTGTCCCTTAGTTGCCCTGTGATGGACTGGGGTCTAGTCCTGCCTTGCGCCCTGTGTCTGCCAGGTTAGGCTCTAGCTCACCGTGATCCTCTATAGGATTAAGTGGTTACAGATAATGGAACTGAATAGACTAATATTCCTCAATTTCAATAATATTCTCCTGAGTAGCATGCAATAAATGTTGATTCTGACTGGAGTAGAGAAAAACTGAAGACCATCAAAAACACGTGTACATGTCAGGATGATGAAACAGACAGGGATTCAAACAGCTTCTACAAACATTTCATTTCTTATTGTTTTTCCTTTTTACAAATGTGTCAGTACACAGACTAGACGAGACCAGCCAAGCTGCTTGGACCAGGTTTGAGCCCCTGGGACAATACAATGGTTTACGCTTATTAGTTTAATACGTAGATAAAACAATTTAAACTTAGTGCAATCTAACAGCTTTTTACTCTGTTCAGCTTGATCACTGTATAGCGGTTATGCATTGTAGCCACCTCCCATCCAAAGCACAGCTTTCACTTCTGTGTTTGATATCTTGCTGTGGCTTTGAGCTTGTCTAGAGTCAGCTAAACAGTGTTTGGTGAAACAGTGTGCGTCAAACAATCCACAGCATCTAAACCACTTCTCCAAGCTCTCTGAAACACAAACAATCCACAGCATCAAAACCACTTCTCCAAGCTCTCTGAAACACAAACAATCCACAGCATCTAAACCACTTCTCCAAGCTCTCTGAAACACAAACAATCCACAACATCTAAACCACTTCACCAAGCTCTCTGAAACACAAACAATCCACAGCATCTAAACCACTTCACCAAGCTCTCTGAAACACAAACAATCCACAGCATCTAAACCACTTCACCAAGCTCTCTGAAACACAAACAATCCACAGCATCTAAACCACTTCACCAAGCTCTCTGAAACACAAACAATCCACAGCATCTAAACCACTTCACCAAGCTCTCTGAAACACAAACAATCCACAGCATCTAAACCACTTCACCAAGCTCTCTGAAACACAAACAATCCACAGCATCTAAACCACTTCACCAAGCTCTCTGAAACACAAACAATCCACAGCATCTAAACCACTTCACCAAGCTCTCTGAAACACAAACAATCCACAGCATCTAAACCACTTCACCAAGCTCTCTGAAACACAAACAATCCACAGCATCTAAACCACTTCACCAAGCTCTCTGAAACACAAACAATCCACAGCATCTAAACCACTTCACCAAGCTCTCTGAAACACAAACAATCCACAGCATCTAAACCACTTCACCAAGCTCTCTGAAACACAAACAATCCACAGCATCTAAACCACTTCTCCAAGCTCTCTGAAACACAAACAATCCACAGCATCTAAACCACTTCTCCAAGCTCTCTGAAACACAAACAATCCACAGCATCTAAACCACTTCACCAAGCTCTCTGAAACACAAACAATCCACAGCATCTAAACCACTTCACCAAGCTCTCTGAAACACAAACAATCCACAGCATCTAAACCACTTCACCAAGCTCTCTGAAACACAAACAATCCACAGCATCTAAACCACTTCACCAAGCTCTCTGAAACACAAACAATCCACAGCATCTAAACCACTTCACCAAGCTCTCTGAAACACAAACAATCCACAGCATCTAAACCACTTCACCAAGCTCTCTGAAACACAAACAATCCACAGCATCTAAACCACTTCACCAAGCTCTCTGAAACACAAACAATCCACAGCATCTAAACCACTTCACCAAGCTCTCTGAAACACAAACAATCCACAGCATCTAAACCACTTCACCAAGCTCTCTGAAACACAAACAATCCACAGCATCTAAACCACTTCACCAAGCTCTCTGAAACACAAACAATCCACAGCATCTAAACCACTTCACCAAGCTCTCTGAAACACAAACAATCCACAGCATCTAAACCACTTCACCAAGCTCTCTGAAACACAAACAATCCACAGCATCTAAACCACTTCACCAAGCTCTCTGAAACACAAACAATCCACAGCATCTAAACCACTTCACCAAGCTCTCTGAAACACAAACAATCCACAGCATCTAAACCACTTCACCAAGCTCTCTGAAACACAAACAATCCACAGCATCTAAACCACTTCACCAAGCTCTCTGAAACACAAACAATCCACAGCATCTAAACCACTTCACCAAGCTCTCTGAAACACAAACAATCCACAGCATCTAAACCACTTCACCAAGCTCTCTGAAACACAAACAATCCACAGCATCTAAACCACTTCACCAAGCTCTCTGAAACACAAACAATCCACGGCATCTAAACCACTTCACCAAGCTCTCTGAAACACAAACAATCCACTGCATCTAAACCACTTCACCAAGCTCTCTGAAACACAAACAATCCACAGCATCTAAACCACTTCACCAAGCTCTCTGAAACACAAACAATCCACAGCATCTAAACCACTTCACCAAGCTCTCTGAAACACAAACAATCCACAGCATCTAAACCACTTCACCAAGCTCTCTGAAACACAAACAATCCACAGCATCTAAACCACTTCACCAAGCTCTCTGAAACACAACCAATCCACAGCATCTAAACCACTTCACCAAGCTCTCTGAAACACAACCAATCCACGGCATCTAAACCACTTCACCAAGCTCTCTGAAACACAAACAATCCACAGCATCTAAACCACTTCACCAAGCTCTCTGAAACACAAACAATCCACAGCATCTAAACCACTTCACCAAGGTCTCTGAAACACAAACAATCCACAGCATCTAAACCACTTCACCAAGCTCTCTGAAACACAAACAATCCACAGCATCTAAACCACTTCACCAAGCTCTCTGAAACACAAACAATCCACAGCATCTAAACCACTTCACCAAGCTCTCTGAAACACAAACAATCCACGGCATCTAAACCACTTCACCAAGCTCTCTGAAACCTCATCACTGAATCCAGCAAACAAGCTGAATGTATGGAAGCCATGTATAAGATCATGTGCTGACGTGTGAAGAGACTGAATCCCAGCCTGGCTCTCTAACCCCAGCTCACCTCTGATATTCTGTTCCTCCGCTCTCACAAGCACACCCACAGGGCCACAGCTTTCACTTCTGTGCTGCGTGCCCTGCAGTGACCTGCCTGCTTGTCTAGACAGTGAGTTTGATACATTAGAGCTGTGTTTGGTGAGACAGTGTGCATCAAACAAACCAGAGCATCCAAACAGCTTCGCCTTTTCAGAAAGCCACACATCAAAACCATGACTGCAGAGGAAATCAATGTCTCCCAATATATTCCTTCTGTAACACAATCTGCTGCAGTTGAAATCAATGTGACCCAATATAGCTCTTCTTTAACCCAATCTGCTGTGAAATCAATGTGACCCAGTATATCCCTTCTTTAACACAATCTGCTGTGAAATCAATGTGATTTCAATGCAATAATACTGTGCTATTATGAGCACTGTGATACTGTGCTATTATGAGTTTTCGACCTGAAAAAAGAAACAAGGACCAGGGGTCACAAATGGAGATTAGATAAAGGGCATTCAGAACATAAAATAGGAGGCACTTTTTACACAGAGAATTGTGAGGGTCTGGAACCAACTCCCCAGTAATGTTGTTGAAGCCGACACCCTGGGATCCTTCAAGAAGCTGCTTGATGAGATTCTGGGATCAATAAGCTACTAACAACCAAACAAGCAGGTTGGGCCGAATGGCCTCCTCTCGCTTGTAAACTTTCTTATGTTCTTATGTTCTAACATATTAGGAAATATCTACCAAGCTAATCTTCTCTAAATGGGCTGATGAAAAGGAAACAATTCAACTATTCAGAGTTTAGCCAAGATTTGGACCCACTGACACCTACTTCAATGCATTATTTAAACATGCATCTTATTGTAAAATAGTTTTAAATAGTTTTTTGTGCCATACATTCCATCTCAGTAGAAGTGTATTAAATACAGGATGAAGTGAGTGATTCCTCTCTGTCACTGGCAGAGTGCTTGTGATCTCAGTACAAGTGTATTAAATACAGGATGAAGTGAGTGATTCCTCTCTGTTACTGGCAGAGTGTTTGTGATCTCAGTAGAAGTGTATTAAATACAGGATGAAGTGAGTGATTCAGAGTGCTTGTGGAGTTAAGAAACCCTTTGGCTGTGTTAGATCTAAAGGGAACTTCCACATTTATTTTCCTCATTCATAACAAACAACAGTGTTGTAGAAGTTGATGAACAAGCTTCTCTTGTTTACAAAAATCCCCTAAAATCCCATCACACAGCGCTGGGTTTGAGAGGACCAATTAGAAAAAGAATAACCAATGACATCATCAGTGGTGAGGCAGAGCCAGTGTGAGAGCTGTCTGAACTGGGCTGTGTGTGGATTCACTGAGTGGTGAGGCAGAGCCAGTGTGAGAGCTGTCTGAACTGGGCTGTGTGTGGATTCACTGAGTGGTGAGGCAGAGCCAGTGTGAGAGCTGTCTGAACTGGGCTGTGTGTGGATTCACTGAGTGGTGAGGCAGAGCCAGTGTGAGAGCTGTCTGAACTGGGCTGTGTTTGGATTCAGAGTGGTGAAGCAGAGCCAGTGTGAGAACTGTCTGAACTGGGCTGTGTGTGGATTCACTGAGTGGTGAAGCAGAGCCAGTGTGAGAGCTGTCTGAATTGGGCTGTGTGTGGATTCACTGAGTGGTGAGGCAGCCAGTGTGAGAGCTGTCTGAACTGGGCTGTGTGTGGATTCACTGAGTGGTGAGGCAGAGCCAGTGTGAGAGCTGTCTGAACTGGGCTGTGTTTGGATTCAGAGTGGTGAAGCAGAGCCAGTGTGAGAGGTGTCTGAACTGGGCTGTGTGTGGATTCACTGAGTGGTGAGGCAGAGCCAGTGTGAGAGCTGTCTGAACTGGGCTGTGTGTGGATTCACTGAGTGGTGAGGCAGAGCCAGTGTGAGAGCTGTCTGAACTGGGCTGTGTTTGGATTCAGAGTGGTGAAGCAGAGCCAGTGTGAGAGCTGTCTGAACTGGGCTGTGTGTGGATTCACTGAGTGGTGAAGCAGAGCCAGTGTGAGAGCTGTCTGAACTGGGCTGTGTTTGGATTCAGAGTGGTGAAGCAGAGCCAGTGTGAGAGGTGTCTGAACTGGGCTGTGTGTGGATTCACTGAGTGGTGAGGCAGCAAGTGTGAGGCTGTCTGAACTGGGCTGTGTGTGGATTCACTGAGTGGTGAGGCAGAGTCAGTGTGAGAGCTGTCTGAACTGGGCTGTGTGTGGATTCACTGAGTGGTGAAGCAGAGCCAGTGTGAAAGCTGTCTGAACTGGGCTGTGTGTGGATTCACTGAGTGAGGTTGCACTGGATGCTCCTAGTGCTATCTGTCTCAGTACTCACAATATCAAACAGGGTAACAATGAAGATTATTCTTCATTTGAACATTAGATATGAATGTTAAATATCAAACTACCTATTCTTATTGTTTTTATATACCGACCACCAAAATATAGTTCCTATTTTTTAACAGAGTTTGCTCATTTTCTGTCAATACTCTCTGCTAAGCATAGTATGGTTCTTTTATTTGGGGATTTTAGTATACCGATTGACAATTAATCTTGTTCACAGTCTGTGGAGTTTTTAAGGCTCTTAGATTCTTTAGACTACACCCAGCATGTTGCAGGGCCTATGCATAATCATGGCCAGACTTTAGACTTGGTCATCTCGCGGGGCTCAGGTTTTCATAATTTATCCAAATAAGATCTTGCTAAACAAACTCCCCTCTAAACACACTTCCCCTGTGGTAGCTGCTGACACACGCCAGATGAAAAGGGAAGGTTGTAAATTGGAACGCAGATGGAGGACTACTAAATTGCTTCTCCATTTAGATATCTGGAAACGGCATCAGGTGAATTTCAATAATGCTCTGAGGGCAGCCAGAAGCTCATATGTTTCCAGTATTATTAATGTAAACAATAATAATTCTAGGTTCTTTTTCAACTATTTAAAAACTAATTAACCCTTTAATGTGCCTCCTCTGACTGAAGTCACACATGCTAAGTGTGAAGAATTTCTTAATCATTTCAAAATAAAATGATTAATATGAGGGATCAGATCTCTCAGAATGGCCCGAACTGGAATGTACCAAACAGACTAGTCGGTTCTGTCATGGAATCGTTCTCTCTTCTCACGTTACAAGACCTGAATAAGCTGTTGATGCAGATGAACTCCTCCATTTGTATTTTAGATCCAATCCCCACTGAATTCTTCAAAGGCATTTTCATGATCTGTGTCCCTTTGTTTTGGAAATGATAAATAAATCCTTGTCAGCTGGAATAGTTCCTGTTGTATTTCACAGTGCCCTGGTTAAGCCCATACTCAAAAAACCCAATTTAGATCCTACTATTTTAAGCAATTTTAGACCTATATCCAACTTACCTTTTAACGCTTAGGTTTTAGAGAAGGTGGTAGCTGGCCAACTCAATATATTTCTTGGTGGTAACAACATTCTTGAAAAGTTTCAATCAGACTTTAGATCTGGTCACAGTGCAGAGACTGTCCTAGTCAAAATGCTAAATGATTTACTAATGAGCGCAGACTCCAGTTCCATCCGTTCTGGTTCTGTTAGATTTAAGTGCAGCATTTGACACCGTTGATCATGCTGGGTCGGGCTGTCAGGAACTTCTTTAGACTGGTTTAGGTCATATCTTACTGACAGGTATCATTTTGTTTCAATAGCAGACTCTGTATCACAGTTATCTACTATCTCCTGTGGTGTCCTCCAAGGCTCTATTCTTGGCCCCTTACTATTTTCCTTATACATGCTACCATTGGGCGTGATTATCCATAAACACCATGTACATTTTCACTGTGATGCTGATGACACACAACTTTACATCTCTGTGAAACCTGGGGATACATCGGCTGTCTCCACCCTGATTGCATGTCTGTCGGAGGTGGAAAGCTGGATGTCCCAAAAGTTTCTGCAGTTAAACTCAGGTAAGACTGAAGCCTTGCTGTTGGTGAAAGGCGCTATATAAATAAATAAACTTTAAACTTTAATGACCCCTATTGGTCTGTCATGCAATATTGTTATTAAAGTCATTGTAGCTAACTAATTATTTTCTCTGCATGAAATAAATGAATACGATAACACAGCTACCCTGTGGCAGGACGAATACCCTGCTGGTGTAAATAGTGTGTGTGGGAATGTAAGGTTGGCAGGGATAAGGTTAAATCCGTCCCTGCCAACAATCACAGGTGGAATGTGGCCATTCACAAATTAGATAATTAAGTGCTAATTGCGGAATGGCCACATGTATATAAAGAACAATCCTTTGTTTGGTGGAGGAGTTGAAGGGGTAAGGAGAAGCCAGGGAAGGCATTGCCCAGCCTGGCATTGGTAACTTTGTTGTATTATATCTACAGTCCTTGTGGTTTTTATGTTTAACTCTTTGGCCCTCATGCCCCATTTGTTTGTTTATTATTGTTTTGTCCCCCTGTGGGTTTAATAAACGTGTGCAACAGCGCTTTCACTGCAGCGTTGCAGCCTCTGAGTCTCGTTTCTGATGCTATCCTGCTACAAACACACTCATGTTATTTTACCCTCTTGATACCCAACCTTACTGAGACAGAGACATAATCAGTGCTGACGACACAGATATAAATAAGAACATTTCTTTCACAAAAGTAATTCATTGTTTTCTGTACTTCTGCATGTCAAGCGGTCAGCTATCTTTTCATTTCTAAATTCCCTTCGCTATAGAAAGTCCCTGGTACACTATCAAGGCTACCCAATAGTTTCACTGTGTTCATGCCTGCCTGATTCTGTAAAACAGCACAGGAAAACCAAATGATTAATGGAACAAGATCATAGACACACCTAGTTTATAAGAGTGTTTTAGAAACACGAAACACAAGTGTTACCAAACATGGTAGTACAAAGTTTCTACATAATAAAATGTGCTGCACAAAAAGAGGAACACAGTATTCATCCTCTGTTGCCTGGTATATTATTGTAGTGGTGTCTGAATGAGGAAATACAAAGGGCTGAAGGACGTTTACAAATAATAATAATAACACAAATCATAAGTGTGAATCACCAAGAACCTTACCAGGGCTGGATTAAATCACAGTTATGGCAGCCATAGTCAATATAAAATATAGCTATAAGCCACCATAATCTGACTTCAGTCAGGACAATCATGCTAAATAACCACCTTTATTATAATACAAAATCTTTTCCAAAAACATTGAACCCAACATTGAAAAAAACCTAAAAGAAAAAAATCTCTGGGGGTCCAAGACCTTCGCCCACCTCCCTCCAGGCCTAAAAAACACACACAGTACAAGAACAATGGAGCGAGGTAACCAGTGGAGTACCACAGGGATCAGTATGAGGTCCTCTGCTATTTCTAATCTACATTATTGATTTAGATTCTGGTATAGTAAGCAAACTTGCTAAATGTCCAGACGACACAAAAATAGGAGGTGTGGCAAACACTGCTGCAGCAGCAAAGGTCATTCAAAAATGATCTAGACAGCATTCAGAACTGGGCAGACACATGGCAAATGACATTTAATAGAGAAAAGTGTAAAGTATTGCATGCAGGCAATAAAAATGTGCATTATAAATATCATATGGGAGATACTGAAATTGAAGAAGGGAACTATGAAAAAGACCTAGGAGTTTATGTTGACTTAGAAATGTCTTCATCTAAACAATGTGGGGAAGCTATAAAAAGGCCAACAAGATGCTTGGATATATTGTGAGAAGTGTTGAATTTAAATCAAGGGAAGTAATGTTAAAACTTTACAATGCATTAGTAAGACCTCACCTAGAATATTGTGTTCAGTTCTGGTCACCTCGTTACAAAAGGATATTGCTGCTCTAGAAAGAGTGCAAAGAAGAGCCCAGAATTATCCCGGTTTAAAAGGTATGTCGTATGCAGACAGGCTAAAAGAATTGAATCTATTCAGTCTTGAACAAAGAAGACTACGTTGCGATCTGATTCAAAATTCAAAATCCTAAAAGGTATAGACAATGTCGACCCATGGGGACTTTTTTGACCTGAAAAAAGAAACAAGGACCAGGGGTCACAAATGGAGATTAGATAAAGGGGCATTCAGAACAGAAAATAGGAGGCACTTTTTTACACAGAGAATTGTGAGGGTCTGGAACCAACTCCCCAGTAATGTTGTTGAAGATGACACCCTGGGATCCTTCAAGAAGCTGCTTGATAAGATTCTGGGATCAATAAGCTACTAACAACCAAACGAGCAAGATGGGCTGAATGGCCTCCTCTCGTTCGTAAACTTTCTTATGTTCTTATGTTCTTAACATAAGAAACTTTACAAACGAGAGGAGGCCATTCGGCCCATCTTGTTTACTTCCCATGATTTAAATTCAACACTTTTCACAATATATCTGAGCATCCTGTTGACCTTTTTTATAGCTTCCCCACATTGTCTAGATGAAGACATTTCTGAGTCAACAGCTACAACTCCTTGGTCCTTACAGCTACTATCCTCAACACTCTTAAACAGCTACTATCCTCAACACTCTTAAACAGTTAATATCCTCAACACTCTTAAACAGCTACTATCCTCAGAGCTCTTAAACAGCTACTATCCTCAACACTCTTAAACAGCTACTATCCTCAACACTCTTAAACAGTTAATATCCTCAACACTCTTAAACAGCTACTATCCTCAACACTCTTAAACAGCTACTATCCTCAGCGCTCTTAAACAGCTACTATCCTCAACACTCTTAAACAGCTACTATCCTCAACACTCTTAAACAGCTACTATCCTCAACACTCTTAAACAGCTACTATCCTCAACACTCTTAAACAGCTACTATCCTCAACACTCTTAAACAGCTACTATCCTCAACGCTCTTAAACAGCTACTATCCTCAACACTCTTAAACAGCTACTATCCTCAACACTCTTAAACAGCTACTATCCTCAACACTCTTAAACAGCTACTATCCTCAACACTCTTAAACAGCTACTATCCTCAACACTCTTAAACAGCTACTATCCTCAACACTCTTAAACAGCTACTATCCTCAACACTCTTAAACAGCTACTATCCTCAACACTCTTAAACAGCTACTATCCTCAACACTCTTAAACAGCTACTATCCTCAACACTCTTAAACAGCTACTATCCTCAACACTCTTAAACAGCTACTATCCTCAACACTCTTAAACAGCTACTATCCTCAACACTCTTAAACAGCTACTATCCTCAACACTCTTAAACAGCTACTATCCTCAACACTCTTAAACAGCTACTATCCTCAACACTCTTAAACAGCTACTATCCTCAACACTCTTAAACAGCTACTATCCTCAACACTCTTAAACAGCTACTATCCTCAGACGCTCTTAAACAGCTACTATCCTCAACACTCTTAAACAGCTACTATCCTCAACACTCTTAAACAGCTACTATCCTCAACACTCTTAAACAGCTACTATCCTCAACACTCTTAAACAGCTACTATCCTCAACACTCTTAAACAGCTACTATCCTCAACACTCTTAAACAGCTACTATCCTCAACACTCTTAAACAGCTACTATCCTCAACACTCTTAAACAGCTACTATCCTCAACACTCTTAAACAGCTACTATCCTCAACACTCTTAAACAGCTACTATCCTCAACACTCTTAAACAGCTACTATCCTCAACACTCTTAAACAGCTACTATCCTCAACACTCTTAAACAGCTACTATCCTCAACACTCTTAAACAGCTACTATCCTCAACACTCTTAAACAGCTACTATCCTCAACACTCTTAAACAGCTACTATCCTCAACACTCTTAAACAGCTACTATCCTCAACACTCTTAAACAGCTACTATCCTCAACACTCTTAAACAGCTACTATCCTCAACACTCTTAAACAGCTACTATCCTCAACACTCTTAAACAGCTACTATCCTCAACACTCTTAAACAGCTACTATCCTCAACACTCTTAAACAGCTACTATCCTCAACACTCTTAAACAGCTACTATCCTCAACACTCTTAAACAGCTACTATCCTCAACACTCTTAAACAGCTACTATCCTCAACACTCTTAAACAGCTACTATCCTCAACACTCTTAAACAGCTACTATCCTCAACACTCTTAAACAGCTACTATCCTCAACACTCTTAAACAGCTACTATCCTCAACACTCTTAAACAGCTACTATCCTCAACACTCTTAAACAGCTACTATCCTCAACACTCTTAAACAGCTACTATCCTCAACACTCTTAAACAGCTACTATCCTCAACACTCTTAAACAGCTACTATCCTCAACACTCTTAAACAGCTACTATCCTCAACACTCTTAAACAGCTACTATCCTCAACACTCTTAAACAGCTACTATCCTCAACACTCTTAAACAGCTACTATCCTCAACACTCTTAAACAGCTACTATCCTCAACACTCTTAAACAGCTACTATCCTCAACACTCTTAAACAGCTACTATCCTCAACACTCTTAAACAGCTACTATCCTCAACACTCTTAAACAGCTACTATCCTCAACACTCTTAAACAGCTACTATCCTCAACACTCTTAAACAGCTACTATCCTCAACACTCTTAAACAGCTACTATCCTCAACACTCTTAAACAGCTACTATCCTCAACACTCTTAAACAGCTACTATCCTCAACACTCTTAAACAGCTACTATCCTCAGACACTCTTAAACAGCTACTATCCTCAACACTCTTAAACAGCTACTATCCTCAACACTCTTAAACAGCTACTATCCTCAACACTCTTAAACAGCTACTATCCTCAACACTCTTAAACAGCTACTATCCTCAACACTCTTAAACAGCTACTATCCTCAACACTCTTAAACAGCTACTATCCTCAACACTCTTAAACAGCTACTATCCTCAACACTCTTAAACAGCTACTATCCTCAACACTCTTAAACAGCTACTATCCTCAACACTCTTAAACAGCTACTATCCTCAACACTCTTAAACAGCTACTATCCTCAGCAGCTCTTAAACAGCTACTATCCTCAACACTCTTAAACAGCTACTATCCTCAACACTCTTAAACAGCTACTATCCTCAACACTCTTAAACAGCTACTATCCTCAACACTCTTAAACAGCTACTATCCTCAACACTCTTAAACAGCTACTATCCTCAACACTCTTAAACAGCTACTATCCTCAGACACTCTTAAACAGCTACTATCCTCAACACTCTTAAACAGCTACTATCCTCAACACTCTTAAACAGCTACTATCCTCAACACTCTTAAACAGCTACTATCCTCAGACACTCTTAAACAGCTACTATCCTCAACACTCTTAAACAGCTACTATCCTCAACACTCTTAAACAGCTACTATCCTCAACACTCTTAAACAGCTACTATCCTCAACACTCTTAAACAGCTACTATCCTCAACACTCTTAAACAGCTACTATCCTCAACACTCTTAAACAGCTACTATCCTCAACACTCTTAAACAGCTACTATCCTCAACACTCTTAAACAGCTACTATCCTCAACACTCTTAAACAGCTACTATCCTCAACACTCTTAAACAGCTACTATCCTCAACACTCTTAAACAGCTACTATCCTCAACACTCTTAAACAGCTACTATCCTCAACACTCTTAAACAGCTACTATCCTCAACACTCTTAAACAGCTACTATCCTCAACACTCTTAAACAGCTACTATCCTCAACACTCTTAAACAGCTACTATCCTCAACACTCTTAAACAGCTGCTATCCTCAGAGCTCTTAAACGGCTACTATCCTCAGAGCTCTTAAACAGCTGCTATCCTCAACACTCTTAAACAGCTGCTATCCTCAGACCTCTTAAACAGCTACTATCCTCAACACTCTTAAACAGCTACTATCCTCAACACTCTTAAACAGCTACTATCCTCAACACTCTTAAACAGCTACTATCCTCAACACTCTTAAACAGCTACTATCCTCAACACTCTTAAACAGCTACTATCCTCAACACTCTTAAACAGCTACTATCCTCAACACTCTTAAACAGCTACTATTCTCAACACTCTTAAACAGCTACTATCCTCAGAGCTCTTAAACAGCTACTATCCTCAACACTCTTAAACAGCTACTATCCTCAACACTCTTAAACAGCTACTATCCTCAACACTCTTAAACAGCTACTATCCTCAACACTCTTAAACAGCTACTATCCTCAACACTCTTAAACAGCTACTATCCTCAACACTCTTAAACAGCTACTATCCTCAACACTCTTAAACAGCTACTATCCTCAGAGCTCTTAAACAGCTACTATCCTCAACACTCTTAAACAGCTACTATCCTCAACACTCTTAAACAGCTACTATCCTCAACACTCTTAAACAGCTACTATCCTCAACACTCTTAAACAGCTACTATCCTCAACACTCTTAAACAGCTACTATCCTCAACACTCTTAAACAGCTACTATCCTCAACACTCTTAAACAGCTACTATCCTCAACACTCTTAAACAGCTACTATCCTCAACACTCTTAAACAGCTACTATCCTCAACACTCTTAAACAGCTACTATCCTCAACACTCTTAAACAGCTACTATCCTCAACACTCTTAAACAGCTACTATCCTCAACACTCTTAAACAGCTACTATCCTCAACACTCTTAAACAGCTACTATCCTCAACACTCTTAAACAGCTACTATCCTCAACACTCTTAAACAGCTACTATCCTCAACACTCTTAAACAGCTACTATCCTCAGACGCTCTTAAACAGCTACTATCCTCAACACTCTTAAACAGCTACTATCCTCAACACTCTTAAACAGCTACTATCCTCAACACTCTTAAACAGCTACTATCCTCAACACTCTTAAACAGCTACTATCCTCAACACTCTTAAACAGCTACTATCCTCAACACTCTTAAACAGCTACTATCCTCAACACTCTTAAACAGCTACTATCCTCAACACTCTTAAACAGCTACTATCCTCAACACTCTTAAACAGCTACTATCCTCAACACTCTTAAACAGCTACTATCCTCAACACTCTTAAACAGCTACTATCCTCAACACTCTTAAACAGCTACTATCCTCAACACTCTTAAACAGCTACTATCCTCAACACTCTTAAACAGCTACTATCCTCAACACTCTTAAACAGCTACTATCCTCAACACTCTTAAACAGCTACTATCCTCAACACTCTTAAACAGCTACTATCCTCAACACTCTTAAACAGCTACTATCCTCAACACTCTTAAACAGCTACTATCCTCAACACTCTTAAACAGCTACTATCCTCAACACTCTTAAACAGCTACTATCCTCAACACTCTTAAACAGCTACTATCCTCAACACTCTTAAACAGCTACTATCCTCAACACTCTTAAACAGCTACTATCCTCAGACACTCTTAAACAGCTACTATCCTCAACACTCTTAAACAGCTACTATCCTCAACACTCTTAAACAGCTACTATCCTCAACACTCTTAAACAGCTACTATCCTCAACACTCTTAAACAGCTACTATCCTCAACACTCTTAAACAGCTACTATCCTCAACACTCTTAAACAGCTACTATCCTCAACACTCTTAAACAGCTACTATCCTCAACACTCTTAAACAGCTACTATCCTCAACACTCTTAAACAGCTACTATCCTCAACACTCTTAAACAGCTACTATCCTCAACACTCTTAAACAGCTACTATCCTCAACACTCTTAAACAGCTACTATCCTCAACACTCTTAAACAGCTACTATCCTCAACACTCTTAAACAGCTACTATCCTCAACACTCTTAAACAGCTACTATCCTCAACACTCTTAAACAGCTACTATCCTCAACACTCTTAAACAGCTACTATCCTCAACACTCTTAAACAGCTACTATCCTCAACACTCTTAAACAGCTACTATCCTCAACACTCTTAAACAGCTACTATCCTCAACACTCTTAAACAGCTACTATCCTCAGAGCTCTTAAACAGCTACTATCCTCAGAGCTCTTAAACAGCTACTATCCTCAACACTCTTAAACAGCTACTATCCTCAACACTCTTAAACAGCTACTATCCTCAACACTCTTAAACAGCTACTATCCTCAACACTCTTAAACAGCTACTATCCTCAACACTCTTAAACAGCTACTATCCTCAACACTCTTAAACAGCTACTATCCTCAACACTCTTAAACAGCTGCTATCCTCAACACTCTTAAACAGCTACTATCCTCAACACTCTTAAACAGCTACTATCCTCAACACTCTTAAACAGCTACTATCCTCAACACTCTTAAACAGCTACTATCCTCAACACTCTTAAACAGCTGCTATCCTCAGAGCTCTTAAACAGCTGCTATCCTCAACACTCTTAAACAGCTACTATCCTCAACACTCTTAAACAGCTGCTATCCTCAGAGCTCTTAAACAGCTGCTATCCTCAACAGTCTTAAACAGCTGCTATCCTCAACACTCTTAAACAGCTACTATCCTCAACACTCTTAAACAGCTACTATCCTCAACACTCTTAAACAGCTACTGTCCTCAGCGCTCTTAACCCTTTGTTGTCCATTTATTCAGTGCGTCTCAGGTGCGTCAGGTCCAATTTATTTTCACACGCGCAGTTTATTTTAGATGCGCTGTTGTCTTTGCAGCCAATCATTCACATAATGGTGCAAAAGTACTATGGTACAAAACTACCAGATTTCTTAGCTGGAAGAAGCCTCTTGTTCTGTATTCAAACATCACCATTCAGTGAAATCAACAGAATATTTTGGGAGTGTTATGTTAACCCTTCTTTGAGTGATGGAGTTTTCACTTTGCGTACCTGCAATTATTTTTGTTGGTGTGCTCTTCTGTGTAACTATAAAATTAAATATATCCCATTCAGCTTTATTTAATGCATTGTGAGAAGCTTTATTAAATGCATTGTGAGAAGCTTTATTAAATGCATTGTGAGAAGCTTTATTAAATGCATTGTATGAAGCTTTATTAAATGCATTGTGAGAAGCTTTATTAAATGCATTGTATGAAGCTTTATTAAATGCATTGTGAGAAGCTTTATTAAATGCATTGTGAGAAGCTTTATTAAATGCATTGTGAGAAGCTTTATTAAATGCATTGTGAGAAGCTTTATTAAATGCATTGTGAGAAGCTTTATTAAATGCATTGTGAGAAGCTTTATTAAATGCATTGTGAGAAGCTTTATTAAATGCATTGTGAGAAGCTTTATTAAATGCATTGTGAGAAGCTTTATTAAATGCATTGTGAGAAGCTTTATTAAATGCATTGTGAGAAGCTTTATTAAATGCATTGTGAGAAGCTTTATTAAATGCATTGTGAGAAGCTTTATTAAATGCATTGTGAGAAGCTTTATTAAATGCATTGTGAGAAGCTTTATTAAATGCATTGTGAGAAGCTTTATTAAATGCATTGTGAGAAGCTTTATTAAATGCATTGTGAGAAGCTTTATTAAATGCATTGTGAGAAGCTTTATTAAATGCATTGTGAGAAGCTTTATTAAATGCATTGTGAGAAGCTTTATTAAATGCATTGTGAGAAGCTTTATTAAATGCATTGTGAGAAGCTTTATTAAATGCATTGTGAGAAGCTTTATTAAATGCATTGTGAGAAGCTTTATTAAATGCATTGTGAGAAGCTTTATTAAATGCATTGTGAGAAGCTTTATTAAATGCATTGTGAGAAGCTTTATTAAATGCATTGTGAGAAGCTTTATTAAATGCATTGTGAGAAGCTTTATTAAATGCATTGTGAGAAGCTTTATTAAATGCATTGTGAGAAGCTTTATTAAATGCATTGTGAGAAGCTTTATTAAATGCATTGTGAGAAGCTTTATTAAATGCATTGTGAGAAGCTTTATTAAATGCATTGTGAGAAGCTTTATTAAATGCATTGTGAGAAGCTTTATTAAATGCATTGTGAGAAGCTTTATTAAATGCATTGTGAGAAGCTTTATTAAATGCATTGTGAGAAGCTTTATTAAATGCATTGTATGAAGCTTTATTAAATGCATTGTGAGAAGCTTTATTAAATGATGATGCAGCTCCTGCAATCATACTGTACAACTGAACTGGAATTCACCTTGAGAGGAGCACGCTCACAATCCCATGCTGCCTAGTAACTGATGATGCAGCTCCTGCATCCATACTGTACAACTGAACTGGAATTCCCCTTGAGAGGAGCACGCTCGCAATCCCATGCTGCCTAGTAACTGATGATGCAGCTCCTGCATCCATACTGTACAACTGCTCTGCTGGATTGCTATTTGACAAAAAAGAAAATTGGCACCATATTTGATAGAGCCTTAATTATGGTGCTGTTTGTATTGCTAGTGCCAGCATGTCTAGTGCCTGTGCTGCCTCACAGCAATGCTTCTCCTGCTCTTATCATTAGTTAATCAATTGAGGATGAGGTGCCTTTACTAAATTCACCCAAACAGAAGGAATGTACACTTAAATATCCCAGCAATTTGCAACTTGGATCTGTCCACTCTGTGATTGATTATGTATGTTACTGTTATTATGCATTTGTTTGAACATTGCTGGGGGCTGTTTATTATTATTTTTTTATTATTATTTATTTCTTAGCAGACGCCCTTATCCAGGGCGACTTACAATTGTTACAAGATATCACATTATTTTACATACAATTACCCATTCAAACAGTTGGGTTTTTACTGGAGCAATCTAGGTAAAGTACCTTGCTCAAGGGTACAGCAGCAGTGTCCCCCACTGGGGATTGAACCCATGACCCTCCGGTCAAGAGTCCACAGCCCTAACCACTACTCCACACTGCTGCCCGTTTACATTTTTAACCTTTTCTATTTTAGTTCTGATGATTAAAAATGTAAAAAGCGAATCTGTTCTGTAAAGCTGTAGCCTTCATCTTGGCGTGGCAGGGGAGTGTTTGTTATTTCAGTGTTTAATTCTTAGCACTGTTTGGTCGGTTCATTGTCACGGGAGAATGCCTAAATGCCTCAATAAGGTGTGTTTACACTTACAACTCAGACCTGAGCTGCTCAGAGTCGATCAGATTAGAACAGCTGAGCTGTGAGCTATGGTGGCTTTGGCCCTGTATGCACGCACATAGCCTCTGAACTCTAGTACATGTCCGATGATGTCATAACGACCTTGCATGAAGACATTTCCTCTCCCCAGAGCAAAACAACAGACCAAAACCGTCGCAGAGTCACCTTAAAATTGTGCCGTGTGAATGGGGTATATAAGACAGAGACACAGGCATACAGACCCCTCTCTCTTCATTGGTATTGCATTTCTGTTGTCTGTGTCTGTGTGATGCTGACAATGGGGGAGTTGCCCACGAGAGTACGTGGCAAACGTGAGCTGACTCGGGGACCGCTGCGTTCACAGCAGAGCAAAAAACAGAGCTGAGCCGTCTCGAGCCCCTCTGGAGCAGGACCTGGGATGGACCTGGGATGGACCTGGGATGGACCTGGGATGGACCTGGGATGGACCTGGTCCAGCTGCATTTACATGAATATAAAAAAGACCTGTCATCTCAGAATCGGTTATTACACAGCATGTATAACACTGGACTCATTAACATCAACACACTGTTAACATGCAAACCTGTGTTCTGTGCACTCAATAGCAATCCATGCTGTTCTGAACTGTCTAATTAGTGATGACCAATTACTCATTTAGCAGACGCTTTTATCCAAAGCCACTCACAGAGACTAGGGGGTGAACCATGCATCAACTGCAGAGTCACTTACAATAGGACCTCGGTTTTAGGTCTCATCTGAAGGACGGAGCACAAGGAGGTTAAGTGACTTGTTCAGAGTCACACACAGTGGCTGAGCCAGGATTCAAAACCCTTTTCTTTAAAGAGATAATTTAAAGAGATGATAACCAAGGCATCCACTTTCTTAACTATAAGAATCATTATAAACTGTATTTTGTTCTGCCAACATTTTTGAAAGGAATAATTTTTTTTCCAACAGAACTGTATATGTCTTTAACACAATGGACTTATGACTAGAGAGAAGTAAAGATAATTGTGGTTCAAGTTCTGGCTTTGAAAACTACAGGGGAATTTCCACATCTGTGCATTTAGCAAGTTTTGAGGAAGTAAACTCGATTATTTCAGAAAACAAAAACATGACCTGCCATTCTGACCAATCAGGAGCAAAGCCCAACATGACATCACTTGTTGCCTGCAAGAAAGTGAGCTGAACGGATTCAACTGTTAGTTCAGAGTGTTTAGAGTCCCGTCTAGAAATTATAAACTGCTTCTTGCGCCACCTTAAGAACATAAGAACATAAGAAAGTTTACAAACGAGAGGAGGCCATTCAGCCCATCTTGCTCGTTTGGTTGTTAGTAGCTTATTGATCCCAGAATCTCATCAAGCAGCTTCTTGAAGGATCCCAGGGTGTCGGCTTCAACAACATTACTGGGGAGTTGGTTCCAGACCCTCACAATTCTTTGTATAAATAAGTGCCTCCTATTTTCTGTTCTGAATGCCCCTTTACCTTGTGGATATATTGTCGCAGTGCAGCCTATAACACTGTTGAAGATATCTGTTCAGGTTCACAAATGATGCATGTGTAGTAGACTAGTATTCTGAGTAATGGGTTTAATTGGAAATAAATCCCTCCCCCTGGAAGTTTGCCGAGCTCACTAAAGGGCTGGTTTGACCTGCCTGCACCCCTGGGATGGACCCCAGAGAGATGTATTAGATGTATTAGAAGGGATCCCCTAGGTGTGATCTCTGGATATCCACAGAGAGATGTATTAGATGTTTTAGAAGGGATCCCCTAGGGGTGATCTCTGGATATCCACAGAGAGATGTATTAGATGTATTAGAAGGGATCCCTAGGGGTGATCTCTGGATATCCACAGAGAGATGTATTAGATGTATTAGAAGGGATCCCCTAGGTGTGATCTCTGGATATCCACAGAGAGATGTATTAGATGTATTAGAAGGGATCCCCTAGGGGTGATCTCTGGATATCCACAGAGACACGGTCGATGCAATCCAGGGGGGGTTTGCAGTGCAGTAAAATGCTCTAATAGAGCTTTAATATTGATTTGTAAAGCTTCCACTGACACACCAGGAAACCTCATGAAGTCAGCATATCCAGCTTGTTTCAGAGGGACTCGGTGCAGAAGGAGGTCCAATCACACCTCTTGTACTGTGTGCAAACTGCTGCCCATACACACAGTGCATATACAGTGCATTACACATTGCATTGATTAGAATACTGGACCTTATTTTCACTGAGTCCTGTCTATTATACAGCATGTATAACATTGGACTCATTAACATCAACACACTGTTAACATGCAAACCTGTGTTCTGTGCACTCAATAGCAATCCAATGTTGTTCTGAACTGCCCCGAATGACAGAATATAATGGAGTCAATGAGGGCAAGCTGCAACGTGTTACATTATATACCTGATACATTGGAGTCAGTGAGTAATATTGACCGGATTTCTTACTCTATACTGCCATCTAGTGGTATTACATCTAGTGACAAAAAGCTTTTGTTCGTAATAATCATAAAATCTATCTGTTTTATTTTCTGATTTAAAGAGATAATAACCAAGGCATTCATTTTCTTAACTATAAGAATCATTATAAACTGTATTTTGTAATGCAAGGAAAGGAATACATTTTTTTTTCTAACAGAATTGTGTATTATTTTATTACAAGGACTTATGACTAGAGAGAAGTAAAGATAATTGTGGTTCGAGTTCCTGCTTTGAAAACTACAGGGGAATTTCCACATCAGCGCATTTAGCAAGTTTTGAAAAAGTAAACAAAGTTATTTTACAAAACAAATACATGATCTGCCATTCTGACCAATCAGGAGCAGAGCTCAACATGACATCACTTGTTGTCTGCAAGAAAGTGAGCTGAACGGATTCACCTGTTAGTTGTGTTCAGAGTCCCGTCTAGACATTATAAACTGATTCTTGTTCACATAAGTATCCGTCGGGCCACTGGGGGTTCTGTGAACAAGGAGGTGAAATAGACCATCATGCCTCCACGTGATGTCTGTGGAAGTGAGGTGAAATACACCACACGCCTCCAGTGGTGTCTGTGGAAGTGGGGTGAAATAGACCATCACGCCTCCAGTGGTGTTTGTGGATCAGGGGTGAAATAGCCATCACGTCTCCAGTGCTTTCTGTGGAAGTGGGGTGAAATAGACCATCAGGTCTCAGTGGTGTCTGTGGAAGTGCAGGCTGAAATAGACCATCTGCTCCAGTGGTGTTTGGAAGTGGGGTGATAGACCATCACTCCCTGTGGTCTGTGGAAGTGGGTGAAAGCAGACCATCATGCCTCCAGTGGTGTCTGTGGAAGTGAGGTGAAATACCATCACACACCTCCTGAGCTTGTGCAGGGGTCAGTGTAGCAGCTGAATAACACTCCTGAGGTTGATGTTACAGCCATTGGCTGGGCCTCTCATAGTGGTTTACATCATGCAGTGCTTTCTGCTCCAAATGCATGAACTGTAAAGCACAGGTAGAATCACGTCCTGCAATAAAGTGCTGGAATACTTCATCTGCTGAGCCAAGTCATTATCAGCAGGAGAAGCTTGGTGAGCTAGCCTGCCGATATCCCCAGCAGAAACTCCTGCTAGCCTGCTGATATCCCCAGCAGAAACTCCTGCTAGCCTGCCGATATCCCCAGCAGAAACTCCTGCTAGCCTGCCGATATCCCCAGCAGAAACTCCTGCTAGCCTGCCGATATCCCCAGCAGAAACTCCTGCTAGCCTGCCGATATCCCCAGCAGAAACTCCTGCTAGCCTGCCGATATCCCCAGCAGAAACTCCTGCTAGCCTGCTGATATCCCCAGCAGAAACTCCTGCTAGCCTGCTGATATCCCCAGCAGAAACTCCTGCTAGCCTGCTGATATCCCCAGCAGAAACTCCTGCTAGCCTGCTGATATCCCCAGCAGAAACTCCTGCTAGCCTGCCGATATCCCCAGCAGAAACTCCTGCTAGCCTGCCGATATCCCCAGCAGAAACTCCTGCTAGCCTGCCGATATCCCCAGCAGAAACTCCTGCTAGCCTGCTGATATCCCCAGCAGAAACTCCTGCTAGCCTGCTGATATCCCCAGCAGAAACTCCTGCTAGCCTGCCGATATCCCCAGCAGAAACTCCTGCTAGCCTGCCGATATCCCCAGCAGAAACTCCTGCTAGCCTGCTGATATCCCCAGCAGAAACTCCTGCTAGCCTGCTGATATCCCCAGCAGAAACTCCTGCTAGCCTGCTGATATCCCCAGCAGAAACTCCTGCTAGCCTGCTGATATCCCCAGCAGAAACTCCTGCTAGCCTGCTGATATCCCCAGCAGAAACTCCTGCTAGTCTAGTAAGTCTTGCTGAATTCACTCCTAAAGCAGCATGACTCCCTTCCAGCCTGCCTCATCCACAGCAGAGTAACATTCAGTGCAGGATAAGCATATCCACTCAGCTATGCATATCCAATCGGCTGAGAGAGCGAGTCAGCTTCCACTGCCATCAGCTGAGAGGCGAGTCAGCAGTCAGCTTCCACTGCCATCAGCTGAGAGAGCGAATCAGCGAGTCAGCAAAAATGCCATCGGCTGAGAGAACGAGTCAGCTTCCACTGCGTTGGCTGAGAGAGAGAGAGTCAGCTTCCACTGCCATCGGCTGAGAGAACAGTCAGCTTCCACTGCATTGGCTGAGAGAGAGAGTCAGCTTCCACTGCCATCAGCTGAGAGAGCGAGTCAGCTTCCATTCGCATCGGCTGAGAGAGCGAGTCAGCTTCCACTCGCATCGGCTAAGAGAGCGAGTCAGCGAGTCAGCTTCCACTCACATCGGCTCAGAGATCGAATCAGCTTCCACACACATTGGCTGAGAGAGCAAATCAGCTTCCACACACATCGGCTGAGAGAGCGAATCAGCTTCTGCACACATCGGCTGAGAGAGCGAATCAGCTTCCACACACATCGGCTGAGAGAGCGAATCAGCTTCCACACACATCGGCTGAGAGAGCGAATCAGCTTCCACTCACATCGGCTGAGAGAGCGAATCAGCTTCCACACACATCGGCTGAGAGAGCGAATCAGTTTCCACACGCATCGGCTGAGAGAGCGAATCAGCTTCCACACACATCGGCTGAGAGAGCGAATCAGCTTCCACTTGCATCGGCTGAGAGAGCGAATCAGCTTCCACACATCGGCTGAGAGGCGAGCAGAATCAGCTTCCACACACATCGGCTGAGAGAGCAGAATCAGCTTCCACTTGCATCGGCTGAGAGAGCGAATCAGCTTCCACACACATCGGCTGAGAGAGCGAGTCAGCGAGTCAGCTTCACACACATCGGCTGAGAGAGCGAGTCAGCTTCCACTCACATGGGCTGAGAGAGCGAGTCAGCGAATCAGCTTCCACACTCATCGGCTGAGAGAGCGAGTCAACTTCCACACACATCGGCTGAGAGAGCGAGTCAGTTTCCATTGGCATCCGCTGAGAGAGCAAGTCAGCGAATCAGCTTCCACACTCATCGGCTGAGAGAGCGAGTCAGCTTCCACACCCATCGGCTGAGAGAGCGAGTCAGCGAGTCAGCTTCCACGCGCATTGGCTGAGAGAGCGAGTCAGCTTCCACACACATCGACTGAGAGAGCGAGTCAGCGAGTCAGCTTCCACAAGCATCAGCTGAGAGAGCGAGTCAGCTTCCACACGCATTGGCTGAGAGAAGCGAGTCAGCTTCCACACGCATTGGCTGAGAGAGCGAGTCAGCAGTCAGCTTCCACAAGCATCAGCTGAGAGAGCGAGTCAGCTTCCACACGCATCGGCTGAGAGAGCGAGTCAGCTTCCACACGCATTGGCTGAGAGAGCGAGTCAGCTTACACACACATCGACTGAGAGAGCGAGTCAGCGAGTCAGCTTCCACACGCATTGGCTGAGAGAGCGAGTTAGCGAGTCAGCTTCCACATGCATTGGCTGAGAGAGCGAGTCAGCTTCCACACGCATTGGCTGAGAGAGCGAGTCAGCTTCAACACGCATTGGCTGAGAGAGCGAGTCAGCTTCCACACGCATTGGCTGAGAGCGAGTCAGCTTGAGGTCCTGGTTTGAAATCTTGAGTGGTGGCCATTAATCCCCTTCTAATTGAAACATGCGGCGATTCCATTTCTAACAGGGATTTTCATTCTCCAATGACTGCAATTCAGTATCACACGGGACTTGCCTGTACAGTATATGTGATTAATAAACTACAGGACATTGTTAAGATTTAAAGCCCTACAAGAAATAATAAACAATGAATCTCTGTCCGCTCCCATCGCTGTATTGTGTGCTATTATAACAACATTCAGTCCAGAGTATTTTTATACAGTTAGAAAGATTTTATTCCACTGTGAAAATGTGCCATAGCATTCAAAGCATTGTGCTGTTGTCAGAAGTGATACAGAGGGCATTGCAGAGCTAATAAGCTCCCTCAGTGAATTGACACACATCTTATTTGTTATAGACCACTGCAAGTCCAGTCCTGTGCCACCAGGGCTGCTGTTTTGTTGACTTCTTGTAAATAGGTGTGTCCCTGCCTCTGCTTTCATGAACAGCCTCACAGCCTCCAGGTCTCAGCCCTTCAGATCAGACTCACAGCCTCCAGGTCTCAGCCCTTCAGATCAGACTCACAGCCTCCATGCCCTTCAGACATGCTTTCTACCTGGCAACAGATGAGGCGTCTTCAGACCACTGCTGATTCGTTGGATTTTCACTTGGCCAAATGTACAAACTGATAGAAAAGGGATCATTACAAATATGAACACAAGTTTACTTATCTATGTGTGTCAGAGTGGAATATCTCAAATTACAGGGTGAACATCTCTCTCTATATATACATCCTGTATAACACAGCTTTTTCAGAAGCTGTTTGGATGCTGCACGCTGTCATGCCAAACACTGTTGTTCGCATCGTGGGTTTTGTAGTTTTTTTTAGATTGGATCAGTTCTCATGTGATCCACTTAGCTGAGTGTTGACAAGCTAACAACCACATCAGGATGTGAAACACTGAACTGTAAGCTGAGGGGGTGCAATGATACTCAGCTATAGATCCTCTTATTTTAACATTGGATTTGAATTCATTGAACAACACAAAGCACCCTGACACTCTTCATTTCTAAAGTGAAGTCCTCCACACAGCAATGATCAGCCTCTAATAGAGAGAACTGTTTTGCAGTGGTACTCAACTCTGACCCTCAAGATCAATTCCAGTCCTGGTCTTTATTCCAACCAGGTAAATTAGTTAATTGTCTCTAACAGCTTCAATTAGCTGCATTAGTTTGGAGTAAAAACCTGGACTGGATTAGATCTTGAGGGCCAGAGTTGATACCACTGGTTTAGTGTTTCCCTGCACTGCCTGGCCACAATATAGGACTGTGAACAGGCTGGCTGTAGGGGAGACGCCAGGCCAGAAAGGAACACAGACAGGCAGTACTGGCAGGTGAAACGCAGCAGCGCTCAGTGTGTTTATTGTAAAATAAAAGGTTTAAACAGAAAACAAAAAAAACACTTTGACAAAACAAAAAGGCGCGTTGGCCAAACAAACAAACAAACGATAAACAGTAACAGGTATCGTGCTGGTTTATAAGCCAGCACATTGTAGCAATTGTTATTTTAGTTTTTAATCCTTTTCACCTCCTCTCTCCACACCCGTTCTCCACTCACCGAACACTCAACCCCAAGTGAGGGACACACTGCATCTTTTATGCAGCTGTACCGAGACTCGATTACTAATCAATCATTCAATTCGAATCTCGGTACATCTGCACCTGAACTAATTTGTGCACTTCCCTGTGCTTTCATACAAATACCCCTTTTAATCTGCATGTGAAGTGATTGTGCCATTCTCGTGTCTAAATACAATTTTATGACAAAGTGCATGGCACTGTCATTGAAGGAAGATATATAGGGCCGCGTATAAGGCACAGCCTGTATCCTATGTAAAGAAATTGTGGAAGGAAAATGTAGTCCTGATGGTCTAAGCCGACCAGCCGAACTACATTTCCCAGAATACCTGGACTAGAATGGGCCAGTCTGCAATTACCCAGGGTTGAGTAATTGGTTTCACCTGTATTAAAAGATTGATATTTAAACAGGTTTAAAAACCCTGTTCAGGTCTCTCTCGTTGGGTGCTAGACAGAAGCTGAGGTGCTGAAAGGTCCTCCTGGAAAGTATATAAGGTAACCATTGTATGTAATGAATCCATATAAGAGTTTTGTTTTTGTTTTTGAAGAAGCCAGTAAGCAGCTTAGCTGCCCGGTTGTTAGATAGCGAACCATCACAGTTTAGTTAGTAAATCCAAGACGGAGCTAGGCTTTTGTTTTGTTTGTTTGCTCTTTTGTTAAAGTTTATGTGAATAAGGATACCGGCACGGACCTGTTTAAACGACAATACTACGACTGACATCTTCTTTTACACAAGAGGACGGGGCTAAAAGACTGACACTCCGTCCAACAGCGCCAGAGTTGTCACAAATTATATATTTTAAATCACTTGTGCTACACAGACCCATTTATATCCCGCGCACCAACATCTAAGCACCAACATTAACACACCACACGCAACACAGAACACAAAACACACACATGGGCGGGGCACACTGCCACAAGGACCAGTCACTAATACTGGATCAGGTCCCTGTTTGCTCTGATCACAGCCTTGACACCATGGGGCACAGGATCCACAAGGGGCTGCAGTCACTAATATTTCACACAATTGGTGCTGAGAGGTAGGCAGAGGATTGTGGTGGCAAATCATTGAAGTTCATCTCAAACATGCTCAATGGGATTGACACACAGGGGCTGTGAAGCCGTGGAAGAGGTCTGAAGTGTCTCTGTCTCGCTGCTCACACCGTTCCATTCAGGCACAATGAATCAGGCTACAGTGTAATCTGTAGCTCCCTGTGAACATTACCATTTCTGAAAGAATAGTGTCAATATAAATATTTATCACTTCAAAATAAATACAGCAAACGTTTCCCTGATTGACGCACTGCCTGTTACACTGCATTTAGGAACCTGGCAGCCAGTTTAGTTTGCTTCAGGTAAATGATTGAACACACACTGCATAGAGCTGCATGATTTCTTGAAAACATCTTCAAACGAGGGGGCTCCCGAGTGGAGCAACCGGTAAAGGAGTGGAAGATGCAGAGAGCAAGATGCGCCCTATAGCCTGGAGGTCGCCGGTTCGAGTCCAGGCTATTCCACTGCCGATCATGGACGGGAGCTCCCAGGGGGCAGCACACAATTGGCCAAGCGCCGCCTGGGAGGGGAGGGCTTAGGTCAGCCAGGGTGTCCTTGGCTCACAGCGCACCAGCAACCCCTGTAGACTGGCCAGGCACCTGCCGGCTTGCCTGTAAGCTGCCCAGAGCTGCGTTGTCCTCCGACACTGTAGCTCTGGGTTGGCTGCATGGCAGGCTTGCAAAGTGAAAAAGAAGAGGTTGGAGGACAGCATGTGTTCATTTTTGCCGCTCCTGAGTCAGCGCAGGGGTGGTAGTGGTGAGCTGAGCCTAAAAATACAATTGGACATTTCAAATTGGGAGAAAAAAACGGGGTAAAATCAATTGGCGACTACAAAAAAAATAATAGAAAAAAGAATCTGCAATGAAAAAGACACGAGCGCCATCAAAGGTCAGAAACATCTCTGCTGAAGATCGCTCTGTCCACTGCAAGAAGGGGAATTGTTGTATAATAGCTCTAGAGAAAATGAGAAGTGTTGAATGTGACAACGCTTTGTTTATGCTTTAATAAATATTATGTTTAACTTACTAGTTTTAAACTGTGAAATACCATGTAATAACTCATTTTATAATATGAAAAAATTACAGCCCTAACAGTGTCCAGTTTATTATAGCAGAACAAACCCAGTCGTGTTGAGAGGTCCAGACAGTTTATTATACCAGAACAAACCCAGTCGTGTTGAGAGGTCCAGACAGCTTATTATACCAGAACAAACCCAGTCGTGTTGAGAGGTCCAGACAGTTTATTATACCAGAACAAACCCAGTCGTGTTGAGAGGTCCAGACAGCTTATTATACCAGAACAAACCCAGTCGTGTTGGAAAATATTCCAGCATGTTTTATTGTGAGTATTGTTGTTGTACCTGTCAGCATGCCAGGGGTATTCAGGACTGTCTGTAAACAGGGGAGGCTGGTTCAGCAGCTCTGCTGTCTGTCATGAACTGGAATTCCCCTTGAGAGGAGCACGCTCACAATCCCATGCTGCCTAGTAACTGATGATGCAGCTCCTGCATCCATACTGTACAACTGAACTGGAATTCCCCTTGAGAGGAGCACGCTCACAATCCCATGCTGCCTAGTAACTGATGATGCAGCTCCTGCATCCATACTGTACAACTGAACTGGAATTCCCCTTGAGAGGAGCACGCTCACAATCCCATGCTGCCTAGTAACTGATGATGCAGCTCCTGCATCCATACTGTACAACTGAACTGGAATTCCCCTTGAGAGGAGCACGCTCGCAATCCCATGCTGCCTAGTAACTGATGATGCAGCTCCTGCATCCATACTGTACAACTGAACTGGAATTCCCCTTGAGAGGAGCACGCTCACAATCCCATGCTGCCTAGTAACTGATGATGCAGCTCCTGCATCCATACTGTACAACTGAACTGGAATTCACCTTGAGAGGAGCACGCTGACAATCCCATGCTGCCTAGTAACTGATGATGCAGCTCCTGCATCCATACTGTACAACTGAACTGGAATTCCCCTAAAGAGGAGCACGCTCACAATCCCATGCTGCCTAGTAACTGATGATGCAGCTCCTGCATCCATACTGTACAACTGCTCCGCTGGATTGCTATTTGACAATAAAGAAAAAAAACATGTTTGATAGAGCCTTATTTATGGTGCTATTTGTATTTCTAGTGCCAGCATGTCTAGTGCCTGTGCTGCTTCACAGCAATGCTTCTCCTGCTCTTATCATTAGCTAATCAATTGAGGATGAGGTGCCTTTACTAAATTCACCCAAACAGAAGGAATGTACACTTAAATATCCCAGCAATTTGCAACTTGGATCTGTCCACTGTGTGATTGATTATGTATGTTCCTGTTATTATGTGATTGTTTGAACATTGCTGGGGGCTGTTTGCATTTTTAACCTTTTTCTATTTTAATTCTGATGATTAAAAATGTAGAGCAAAAAAAAACAGAGCAAAGCTGTCGCAGACCCCCTCTGGAGCAGGACACTTTCAGGACACTTTCAGGACACTTTCAGGACCTGCGCTGGACCTGCGCTGGCAAGTTTACTAATAAAAAAGACCTCACTCATCTCAGAGTCGACTTAAAAGTGTCCAGTGTGAACGAGGTAGAGAAGACAGGCATACAAACCCCTCTGTCTTTAACTGGCATTGCTTTGACAGGGATCACAGGGGAGTGGGGTCAGGGACCTCCCCCAACCCAGGCTATCCCTCACCCCCAGACTCCCCAAATATCCCTCAACCCTGGACCTCTCCCCCCCGCTATCCCTCACCCCTAGATCTCTGCCCCCACCCTGGCTATCCCTCAACCCGGGACCTCTCCCCCTGGCTATCCCTCAACCCAGGACCTCTCCCCGGCTATCCCTCAACCCTGGACCGCTCCCCCAGCTATCCCTCAAACCTAGACCTGTCCCCTGGCTATCCCCTCACCCGGGACCTCTCCCCCACCCGGCTATCCCTCAACCCTGGACCTCCCCGGCTATCCCTCACCCCGGACCTCTAAGTAGCACAAGGAGGTAAAGTGACTTGTTCAGGGTCACACACAGCAGTCATTGGCTGAGCCAGGATTTAAAGACCTTTTCTTTAACCATTGGCCTACCTCTGTTTTATTTTCTGATTTAAAGAGATAATAACCAAGGCATCCATTTTCTTAACTATAAGAATCATTACAAAGTGTATTTCGTAATGCAAGGAAAGGAATACACCTTTTCCAACAGAACTGTATATGTCTTTAACACAATGGACTTATGAATAGAGAGAAGTAAAGATAATTGTGGTTCAAGTTCTGGCTTTGAAAACTACAGGGAATTTCCACATCAGTGCATTTTAGCAAGTTTTGAGGAGGTTCACAGCATGATTTCACAAAACAAATACATGATCTGCCATTCTGACCAATCAGGAGCAAAGCTCAACATGACATCACTTGTTGTCTGCAAGAAAGTGAGCTGAACGGATTCACCTGTTAGTTGTGTTCAGAGTCCCGTCTAGACATTATAAACTGCTTCTTGTTCACAGAAGTATCCGTAGCAACACCTGGGGCAACTGGGGGTTCTCTGCAGCCCTCAGTAGTTTCCCCGAGGGGGTGAGTAAGCAAAAGAAACCGTGCTTTAGAATCTCTGTGGAAGTGGGGTGAAATAGACCATCACGTCTCCACATGGTGTCTGTGGAAGTGGGGTGAAATACACCATCATGCCACCACGTGGTGTCTGTGAAAGTGGGGTGAAATAGACCATCACGCCACCACGTGGTGTCTGTGGAAGTGGGGAAATAGACCATCACGCCACCACGTGGTGTTTGTGGAAGTGGGTGAAATACACCATCATGTCTCCACGTGGTGTCTGTGGAAGTGGGTGAAATAGACCATCACGCCTCCAGTGGTGTTTGTGGAAGTGAGGTGAAATAGACCATCATGCCTCCAGTGGTATCTGTGGAAGTGAGGTGAAATAGACCATCATGCCTCCAGTGGTATCTGTGGAAGTGAGGTGAAATAGACCATCACGCCTCCACGTGGTGTTTGTGGAAGTGAGGTGAAATAGACCATCATGCCTCCACGTGGTGTTTGTGGAAGTGAGGTGAAATAGACCATCACGCCTCCACGTGGTGTCTGTGGAAGTGGGGTGAAATAGACCATCACGCCTCCACGTGGTGTCTGTGGAAGTGGGGTGAAATACACCATCACACCTCCAGTGGTGCTTGTGCAGGGGTCAGTGTAGCAGCTGAAGTAACACTCACTGAGGTTGATGTTCAAGCCATTGGCTGGACCTCTCATAGTGGTTTACAACACGCAGTGCTTCTTCAGGTCTTTCAGCTCTAAATCCATGAATCCCCTTCCAGTTCAAACACGTGGTGGTTCCATTTCTAAATCTAGCTCTGGTGCAAGGCTGTTCCTTTACTAACTCTCTCTCTGGTGCAGGGTGTTCATTTCTAACTCTGCTCTGGTGCAGGGTGTTCATTTCTAACTCTGCTCTGGTGCAGGGTGTTCATTTCTAACTCTGCTCTGGTGCAGGGTGTTCATTTCTAACTCTGCTCTGGTGCAGGGTGTTCATTTCTAACTCTGCTCTGGTGCAGGGTGTTCATTTCTAACTCTGCTCTGGTGCAGGGTGTTCATTTGTAAGTCTAACTCTGATACAGGGTGACCTCTCCCCCACCCCGGATATCACCTCACCCTGGGACCTCTCCCCCCACAGCTATCCCTCACCCTCGGACCTACCCCCAGCTATCCCTCACCCCGGACTCGCCCCCAGGCTATCCCCTCACCCGGGACCTCGCCCACCCCAGCTACCCCTCACCCCGGACCTCGCCCACCCCAGCTATCCCCTCACCCCCAGACCTCCCCACCCCCAGCTCTACAGTGACCCAGGCACAGAAGGGTATAACTTGGTTCAATCAGAAATATATTATCTTATAATACAAATAAGTTTTAATCAACAGATCTGCCTCTCGTACTGTGACACTGCTGCCCATACAGACAGTGCATATACAGCACGTACACATTGCAATACTGGACCTTATTTTCACTGAGTCCTGTCTATTATACAGCATGTATAACATTGGACTCATTAACATCAACACACTGTTAACATGCAAACCTGTGTTCTGTGGACTCAATAGCAATCCAATGCTGTTCTGAACTGCCCCGAATGACAGAATACAATGGAGTCAATGAGGCAAGCTGCAACCTGTTACATTATATACAATGCAGTCAATGAGGGCAAGCTGCAGCCTGTTACATTATAGACTGGTATTCAGGACAGTTCAGTGTGGTGAGGGGGGAGGGAGGGGGCAGTGATATTGGCTGGATTTCTTACTCTATACTGCCATCTAGTGGTATTACAAATAGTGAGAAACATTTTTTAAGTAGATGTGCTCTTATTCTTACGTTTTATGAATTAGTCATTAAGCAGACACTTTTATCCAAAGCCACTCACAGAGACTAGGGGTGATCTATGCATCAACTGCTGCTGCAGAGTCATTTACAGTAGGACCTCGTTGTTTTAGGTCTCATCTGAAGGACGGAGCACAAGGAGGTTAAGTGACTTGTTCAGAGTCACACACAGCAGTCAGTGGCTGAGCCAGGATTCAAAGCCCTTTTCTTTAAAGAGATCATTTAAAGAGATAATAACCAAGGCATCCACTTTCTTAACTATAAGAATCATTATAAACTGTATTTCGTTCTGCCAACATATTTGAAAGGAATACTTTTTTCCAACAGAACTGTATATGTCTTTAACACAATGGACTTATGACTAGAGAGAAGTAAAGATAATTGTGGTTCAAGTTCTGGCTTTGAAAACTACAGGGGAATTTCCACATCAGTGCATTTAGCAAGTTTTGAGGAGGTACACAACATGATTTCACAAAACAAATACATGATCTGCCATTCTGACCAATCAGGAGCAAAGTTCAACATGACATCACTTGTTGTCTGCAAGAAAGTGAGCTGAACGGATTCAGCTGTTAGTTGTGCTCAGGAGTCCTGTCTATAAAATATAAACTGCTTCTTGTTCACAGAAGTATCCGTAGCGACACCTGGGGCAACTGGGGTTCTCTGCAGCCCTCAGTAGTTTCCCCGAGGGGTGAGTAAGCAAAAGAAACCGTGCTTTAGAATCTCTGTGGAAGTGGGTGAAACAGACCATCACGCCTCCACGTGGTGTCTGTGGAAGTGGGGTGAAATACACCATCACACCTCCAGTGGTGCTTGTGCAGGGGTCAGTGTAGCAGCTGAAGTAACACTCACTGAGGTTGATGTTCAAGCCATTGGCTGGGCCTCTCATAGTGGTTTACAACACGCAGTGCTTCTTCAGGTCTTTCAGCTCTAAATCCATGAATCCCCTTCCAGTTCAAACACGTGGTGGTTCCATTTCTAAATCTAGCTCTGGTGCAGGGCTGTTCCTTTACTAACTCTCTCTCTGGTGCAGGGGTCTATCTCTGCTCTGGTGCAGGGTGTTCATTTCTAACTCTGCTCTGGTGCAGGGTGTTCATTTCTAACTCTGCTCTGGTGCAGGGTGTTCATTTCTAACTCTGCTCTGGTGCAGGGTGTTCATTTCTAAGTCTTGCTCTGGTACAGGGTGTTCATCTCTAAGTCTCACTCTCGTCAGGGTGACCTCTCCCCGGATATCACCTCACCCTGGGACCTCCCACCCCCAGCTATCCCCTCACCCTTGGACCTACCCCCAGCTATCCCTCACCCCGGACCTCCCCCCCCAGCTATCCCCTCACCCCCGGACCTCCCCCCCCAGCTATCCCTCACCCCGGACCTCCCCAACCCCAGCTATCCCTCACCCCGGACCTCGCCCCCCAGCTATCCCTCACCCCCAGACCACGCCAGGCTATCCCTCACCCCGGACCTCGCCCACCCCCAGCTATCCCCTCACCCCCAGACCTCCCCCACCCCCAGCTCTACAGTGACCCAGGCACAGAAGGGTACAACTTGGTTCAATCAGAAATATATTATCTTATAATACAAATAAGTTTTTAATCAACAGATCTGCCTCTCGTACTGTGACACTGCTGCCCATACAGACAGTGCATATACAGCACATACACATTGCAATACTGGACCTTATTTTCACTGAGTCCTGTCTATTATACAGCATTTATAACATTGGACTCATTAACATCAACACACTGTTAACATGCAAACCTGTGTTCTGTGCACTCAATAGCAATCCAATGCTGTTCTGAACTGCCTCGAATGACAGAATACAATGGAGTCAATGAGGCAAGCTGCAACCTGTTACATTATATACAATGCAGTCAATGAGGGCAAGCTGCAGCCTGTTACATTATAGACTGGTCATTCAGGACAGTTCAGTGTGGTGAGGGGGAGGGCAGTGATATTGGCTGGATTTCTTACTCTATACTGCCATCTAGTGGTATTACAAATAGTGAGAAACAACTTTTAAGTAGATGTGCTCTTATTCTTACGTTTTATGAATTAGTCATTAAGCAGACACTTTTATCCAAAGCCACTCACAGAGACTAGGGGTGATCTATGCATCAACTGCTGCTGCAGAGTCATTTACAGTAGGACCTTGTTGGTTTTAGGTCTCATCTGAAGGACGGAGCACAAGGAGGTTAAGTGACTTGTTCAGGGTCACACACAGCAGTCAGTGGCTGAGCCAGGATTCAAAGCCCTTTTCTTTAAAGAGATCATTTAAAGAGATAATAACCAAGGCATCCACTTTCTTAACTATAAGAATCATTATAAACTGTATTTCGTTCTGCCAACATTTTTGAAAGGAATACTTTTTTTCCAACAGAACTGTATATGTCTTTAACACAATGGACTTATGACTAGAGAGAAGTAAAGATAATTGTGGTTCAAGTTCTGGCTTTGAAAACTACAGGGGAATTTCCACATCAGTGCATTTAGCAAGTTTTGAGGAGGTACACAACATGATTTCACAAAACAAATACAATGATCTGCCATTCTGACCAATCAGGAGCAAAGTTCAACATGACATCACTTGTTGTCTGAAAGAAAGTGAGCTGAACGGATTCAACTGTTAGTTGTGCTCAGGAGTCCTGTCTATAAAATATAAACTGCTTCTTGTTCACAGAAGTATCCGTAGCGACACTTGGGGCAACTGGGGTTCTCTGCAGCCCTCAGTAGTTTCCCAGAGGGATGAGTAAGCAAAAGAAACCGTGGTTTAGAATCTCTGTGGAAGTGGGTGAAATAGACCATCACACCCCACGTGGTGTCTGTGGAAGTGGGGTGAAATAGACCATCACGCCTCCACGTGGTGTCTGTGGAAGTGGGTGAAATACACCATCACACCTCCACGTGGTGTCTGTGGAAGTGGGGTGAAATAGACCATCACGCCTCCACGTGGTGTCTGTGGAAGTGGGGTGAAATAGACCATCACGCCTCCACGTGGTGTCTGTGGAAGTCGGTGAAATACACCATCACACCCCCACGTGGTGTCTGTGGAAGTGGGTGAAATAGACCATCACACCCCCACGTGGTGTCTGTGGAAGTGGGGTGAAATAGACCATCACGCCTCCACGTGGTGTCTGTGGAAGTGGGTGAAATACACCATCACACCCCCACGTGGTGTCTGTGGAAGTGGGGTGAAATAGACCATCACACCCCCACGTGGTGTCTGTGGAAGTGGGGTGAAATACACCATCACGCCTCCACGTGGTGTCTGTGGAAGTGGGGTGAAATAGACCATCACACCCCCACGTGGTGTCTGTGGAAGTGAGGTGAAATAGACCATCACACCCCCACGTGGTGTCTGTGGAAGTGGGGTGAAATAGACCATCACGCCTCCACGTGGTGTCTGTGGAAGTGGTGAAATACACCTTCACGCCACCGTGGTGTCTGTGGAAGTGGGTGAAATACACCATCACGCCACCACGTGGTGTCTGTGGAAGTGGGGTGAAATACACCATCACGCCTCCAGTGGTGCTTGTGCAGGGGTCAGTGTAGCAGCTGAAGTAACACTCACTGAGGCTGATGTTCAAGCCATTGGCTGGGCCTCTCATAGTGGTTTACAACACGCAGTGCTTCTTCAGGTCTTTCAGCTCTAAATCCATGAATCCCCTTCCAGTTCAAACACGTGGTGGTTCCATTTCTAAATCTAGCTCTGGTGCAGGGCTGTTCCTTTACTAACTCTCTCTCTGGTGCAGGGGTCTATCTCTGCTCTGGTGCAGGGTGTACATTTCTAACTCTGCTCTGGTGCAGGGTGTTCTTTTGTAAGTCTCGCTCTGGTACAGGGTGACCTCTCCCACCCCACCCCGGATATCACCTCACCCTGGGACCTCACCCCCAACTATCCCTCACCCTCGGACCTACCCTCCAGCTATCCTCTCACCCCGGACCTCGCCCCAGGTATCCCTTACCCCGAACTCTCCCCAGCTATCCCTCACCCCGGACCTCAACCCCAGCTATCCCTCACCCCGGACCTCCCCAACCCCAGCTATCCCTCACCCCGGACCTCCACCCCCCAGCTATCCCTCACCGCTGAACCTCGCCCCAGGTATCCCTCACCCGGACCTCTCCCCAGCTATCCCTCACCACGGACCTTGCCCCCAGCTATCCCTCACCCCGGACCCCAGGCTATCCCTCACCCCGGACCTTGCCCCCAGCTATCCCTCACCCCGGACCACGCAGGCTACCCCTCACCCCGGACCTCGCCAACCCCAGCTATCCCTCACCCCGGACCTTGCCCCCAGCTATCCCCTCACCCCGGACCACGCAGGCTACCCCTCACCCCGGACCTCGCCCACCCCAGCTATCCCCTCACCCCGGACCTTGCCCCCCAGCTATCCCTCACCCCGGACCACCTGCCCAGCTATCCCCTCACCCCCAGACCTCCCCACCCCAGCTCTACAGTGACCCAGGCACAGAAGGGTACAACTTGGTTCAATCAGAAATATATTATCTTATAATACAAATAAGTTTTTAATCAACAGATCTGCCTCTCGTACTGTGACACTGCTGCCCATACAGACAGTGCATATACAGCACATACACATTGCATTGAATACTGGACCTTATTTTCACTAGTCCTGTCTATTATACAGCATTTATAACATTGGACTCATTAACATCAACACACTGTTAACATGCAAACCTGTGTTCTGTGCACTCAATAGTAATCCAGTGCTGTTCTGAACTGCCTAGAATAACAGAATACAATGGAGTCAATGAGGCAAGCTGTGTACATTAATGCAGTCAATGAGGGCAAGCTGCAGCCTGTTACATTATAGACTGTCATTCAGGACAGTTCAGTGTGGTGAGGGGGGCAGTGATATTGGCTGGATTTCTTACTCTATACTGCCATCTAGTGGTATTACAAATAGTGACAAACAATTTTTAAGTAGATGTGCTCTTATTCTTACGTTTTATGAATTAGTCATTAAGCAGACACTTTTATCCAAAGCCACTCACAGAGACTAGGGGTGATCTATGCATCAACTGCTGCTGCAGAGTCATTTACAGTAGGACCTTGTTGGTTTTACGTCTCATCTGAAGGACAGAGCACAAGGAGGTTAAGTGACTTGTTCAGGGTCTCACACAGCAGTCAGTGGCTGAGCCAGGATTCAAAGCCCTTTTCTTTAAAGAGATCATTTAAAGAGATAATAACCAAGGCATCCACTTTCTTAACTATAAGAATCATTATAAACTGTATTTCGTTCTGCCAACATTTTTGAAAGGAATACTTTTTTCCAACAGAACTGTATATGTCTTTAACACAATGGACTTATGACTAGAGAGAAGTAAAGATAATTGTGGTTCAAGTTCTAGCTTTGAAAACTACAGGGCAATTTCCACATCAGTGCATTTAGCAAGTTTTGAGGAGGTACACAACATGATTTCACAAAACAAATACATGATCTGCCATTCTGACCAATCAGGAGCAAAGTTCAACATGACATCACTTGTTGTCTGCAAGAAAATGAGCTGAACGGATTCAGCTGTTAGTTGTGTTCAGAGTCCCGTCTAGACATTATAAACTGCTTCTTGCTCACAGAAGTATCCGTAGCAACACCTGGGGCCACTGGGGTTCTCTGAAGCCCTCAGTAGTTTCCCTGAAGGGATGATTAAGCAAAAGAAACCGTGGTTTAGAATCTCTGTGGCAGTGGGGTGAAATACACCATCACAGCCTCTCCAGGGTCTCTCAGCTCTTCAGATCAGCCTCACAGCCTCCAGGGTCTCAGCTCTTCAGATCAGCCTCACAGCCTCCAGGGTCTCAGCTCTTCAGATCAGCCTCACAGCCTCCAGGGTCTCAGCTCTTCAGATCAGCCTCACAGCCTCCAGGGTCTCAGCTCTTCAGATCAGCCTCACAGCCTCCAGGGTCTCAGCTCTTCAAATCAGCCTCACAGCCTCCAGGGTCTCAGCTCTTCAGATCAGCCTCACAGCCTCCAGGGTCTCAGCTCTTCAGATCAGCCTCACAGCCTCCAGGGTCTCTCAGCTCTTCAGATCAGCCTCACAGCCTCCAGGGTCTCAGCTCTTCAGATCAGCCTCACAGCCTCCAGGGCTCTCAGCTCTTCAGATCAGCCTCACAGCCTCCAGGGTCTCAGCTCTTCAGATCAGCCTCACAGCCTCCAGGGTCTCAGCTCTTCAGATCAGCCTCACAGCCTCCAGGGTCTCAGCTCTTCAGATCAGCCTCACAGCCTCCAGGGTCTCAGCTCTTCAGATCAGCCTCACAGCCTCCAGGGTCTCAGCTCTTCAGATCAGCCTCACAGCCTCCAGGGCTCAGCTCTTCAGATCAGCCTCACAGCCTCCAAGGACTCGTTTGTTGGATTTTCACTTGGCCAAATGTACAAACTGATAGAAAAGGGATCATTACAAATATAAACACAATACATTCAGGAATTACAATATATATCAATGTTATGAGCATCAACAATTTACTCAAAGCCTCCATTAGTGTTTTCCACGATTATAACAGCTTTGACTGTTATTAATACAGCTTAGTTTGGGCGAGAAGAAACCAATCTTGTCATTTAGCAATCTTTAATTCACACTGACCAGAATCTTCAAAAACTTGTGATCACAGCAACTCAAAGTAAACTATACATGAGCAGCTAATATGAAGTAGCTAATCCATCACATTTACCCAGCGGTTCTCAACAGGGGGGGTGTGAAGCAATCCGGGGGCAGGGGGCACGAGAAATGTCCAAAATGAAACGTCATAAAAAATCAAGAAAAAGTAAAAGTTTTTTTATTTAAAATGCATATGTGACATGACATTGTGTAGATGGCGTGGTTTGATTCTATGGTAGTATTAAAGCAGATTGATTATACTATAAACACCCTCCCCCCCAAATGTGCAAAATGTCTAAGACTTTTGCACAGCAGTGTATATATATATATATATATATATATATATATATATATATATATATAGAATAGCTTTCAGAAGCTGTTTGGGTGCTTTAGTTTGTTTGCTGCAAGCTGTCATTCCAAACACTGTTGTTTGCATTGGTTTGTTTTTTTAGATTGGATCAGTTCTCATATGATCCACTTAGCTGAGTGCTGACAAGCTAACATATCCACTTAGCTGAGTGCTGACAAGCTAACATATCCACTTAGCTGAGTGCTGACAAGCTAACATATCCACTTAGCTGAGTGCTGACAAGCTAACATATCCACTTAGCTGAGTGCTGACAAGCTAACATATCCACTTAGCTGAGTGCTGACAAGCTAACATATCCACTTAGCTGAGTGCTGACAAGCTAACATATCCACTTAGCTGAGTGCTGACAAGCTAACATATCCACTTAGCTGAGTGCTGACAAGCTAACATATCCACTTAGCTGAGTGCTGACAAGCTAACATATCCACTTAGCTGAGTGCTGACAAGCTAACATATCCACTTAGCTGAGTGCTGACAAGCTAACATATCCACTTAGCTGAGTGCTGACAAGCTAACATATCCACTTAGCTGAGTGCTGACAAGCTAACATATCCACTTAGCTGAGTGCTGACAAGCTAACATATCCACTTAGCTGAGTGTTGACAAGCTAACATATCCACTTAGCTGAGTGTTGACAAGCTAACATATCCACTTAGCTGAGTGCTGACAAGCTAACATATCCACTTAGCTGAGTGCTGACAAGCTAACATATCCACTTAGCTGAGTGCTGACAAGCTAACATATCCACTTAGCTGAGTGCTGACAAGCTAACATATCCACTTAGCTGAGTGCTGACAAGCTAACATATCCACTTAGCTGAGTGCTGACAAGCTAACATATCCACTTAGCTGAGTGCTGACAAGCTAACATATCCACTTAGCTGAGTGCTGACAAGCTAACATATCCACTTAGCTGAGTGCTGACAAGCTAACATATCCACTTAGCTGAGTGCTGACAAGCTAACATATCCACTTAGCTGAGTGCTGACAAGCTAACATATCCACTTAGCTGAGTGCTGACAAGCTAACATATCCTCTTAGCTGAGTGTTGACAAGCTAACATATCCACTTAGCTGAGTGTTGACAAGCTAACATATCCTCTTAGCTGAGTGTTGACAAGCTAACATATCCACTTAGCTGAGTGTTGACAAGCTAACATATCCACTTAGCTGAGTGTTGACAAGCTAACATATCCTCTTAGCTGAGTGTTGACAAGCTAACATATCCACTTAGCTGAGTGTTGACAAGCTAACATATCCACTTAGCTGAGTGTTGACAAGCTAACAACCACACTGAACTGAAACCTGAGGGGGGGGGGGTGTGCAATGATACTCAGCTATAGATCCTGTTTTTTATCATTGGATTTGAATTCACTGCACAACGCAAAGCACCCCGACACTCCTCATGTCTAATTCCAGTCCTGGTCTTTATTCCAACCAGGTAAATTAGTTAATTGTCTCTAACAGCGTCAATTAGCTACATTAGAACCTGTTTCTAGTTAAAACCTGGACTGGATAAGATCTTGAGGGCCAGAGTTGAGTACCACTGGTTTAGTGTTTCCCTGCACTGCCTGGCCACAAGGACCAGTCACTAATACTGGGTCGGGTCCCTGTTTGCTCTGATCACAGCCTTGACACCATGGGGCACCAAAAGGCATGTCATATGCAGACAGGCTAAAAGAATTGAATCTATTCAGTCTTGAACAAAGAAGACTACGCAGCGATCTGATTCAAGCATTCAAAATCCTAAAAGGTATTGACAATGTCCACTCAAGGGACTTTTTCGACCTGAAAAAAGAAACAAGGACCAGGGGTCACAAATGGAGATTAGATAAAGGGGCATTCAGAACAGAATATAGGAGGCACTTTTTTTACACAGAGAATTGTGATGGTCTGGAACCAATTCCCCTGTAATGTTGTTGAAGCTGATACCCTGGGATCCTTCAAGAAGCTGCTTGATGAGATTCTGGGATCAATAAGCTACTAACAACCAAACGAGCAAGATGGGCCGAATGGCCTCCTCTCGTTTGTAAACTTTCATATGTTCTTATGTTCTTAAACCCAGTCGTGTTGAGAGGTCCAGACAGTTTATTATAGCTGGACAAACCCAGTCGTGTTGAGAGGTCCAGACAGTTTATTATAGCAGAACAAACCCAGTCGTGTTGAGAGGTCCAGACAGTTTATTATAGCAGAACAAACCCAGTCGTGTTGAGAGGTCCAGACAGTTTATTATAGCAGAACAAACCCAGTCGTGTTGAGAGGTCCAGACAGTTTATTATAGCAGAACAAACCCAGTCGTGTTGAGAGGTCCAGACAGTTTACTATATCAGAACAAACCCAATCGTGTTGAGAGGTTGTGTCAAAGTGACTGAGTGGATGCAAGTGAAGGGGTGATGCAGTGCAGGAATGAAACACACAGAGAATTGTAATCATGTTTGGAAAGGCTTTATTTTGTTTTTATCCAGGTCTGGTGATCAAAACAATAATCCCCGGCAATAAATCCGATATCCTCCCCTCAATAACACTGACACGGTCACCAGTCCTGTGCGTGCAGTAGTGCTGGTGGTGGGTGATACAATTGTATTTAGTGACAGTGGTGATATTCGGTTTAGTGCTGGCCCTTGGTGACAGCTCCGAAAAGTGTTTAGCCGCCTATTACTATAACAAACAAGACAGTTACAAAACAAACAAAACACAACACTCACGGTACTGTTTGTCACAGGTCTCTCTCAGTCCTTCTCGGTTCTAGTTTACTAAACAAATGCGAAGGAACAGATTGCGATTCTCCGCCCCTTTTATGCTGTCACACATGACCCCTTGGTATACGAGTGCAACTGCATCTCCAATCTGCAGCTGTCACGCCGCTTCCCTTCCAGGTCAGGATCTCCCCCACCCCGGCTATCCCTCACCCCTGGACATCTCCCCTGGCCAGCCCCTCAACACCAGACATCCCCCAGCTATCCCCTCACCCCGGACCTCTCCCCAGCTATCCCCTTACCCCGGACCTCTCCCTCCTGCTATCCCTCACCCCCGACCTCTCCCCCCCGCTATACCCTCACCTCGGACCTCCGCCACCCCAGCTATCCCTCAACCCCAGACCTCTCCCCGGCTATCCCTCACCCCCGGACCTCTCCTCCCCTGTGTCTCGTGACTGTGATACTGCTGCCCATACAGCACTTACACATTGCATTGATTAGAATACTGGACCTTATTTTCAATCAGTCCTGTCTATTATACAGCATGTATAACATTGGACTCAATAACATCAACACACTGTTAACATGCAACTCAATAGCAATCCAATGCTGTTCTGAACTGTCTAATTAGTGATGACTACTTACCCATTTAGCAGACGCTTTTATCCAAAGCCACTCACAGAGACTAGGGGGTGATCTATGCATCAACTGCTGCTGCAGAGTCATTTACAGTAGGACCTCGTTGGTTTTACGACTCATCTGAAGGATGGAGCACAAGGAGATTAAGTGACTTGTTCAGGGTCTCACACAGCAGTCAGTGGCTGAGCCAGGATTTAAAGCAACTTTTTAATCCACTGGACCACCAAGCCTACCTCTGTTTTATTTTCTGATTTAAAGAGATAATAACCAAGACATCCATTTTCTTAACTATAAGAATCATTATAAACTGTATTTCGTAATGCAAGGAAAGGAATACTTTTTTTTCCAACAGAACTGTATATTTCTTTAACACAATGGACTTATGACTAGAGAGAAGTAAAGATAATTGTGGTTCGAGTTCTGGCTTTGAAAACTACAGGGAAATTTCCACATCAGTGCATTTAGCAAGTTTTGAGGAAGTAAACTAAATTATTTCACAAAACAAATACACCCACCCCTCGTTATATCGCCCTCGCTATGCTATGGATTCAGATATATCGCGATCCTGGAGCTGGCTCCCCATTTTACAGTCTGCAATATACATAGGCAATTGCACTTAGAATTACTGTTCGTTTTATTTCGTACTGCACACCACAAACAAAACTATACAAAACAAATAAAAGCAAAGCATTAACATCATACTGTTATCATATACGCATGCATTGCACATTAACACAAAGCAGATTAAATATCTACTGTAGTTTTTATTTTAGCCAGCGAGGTGTTCACTTGTAGCAGCAATGCACGAGCAAAAGCCACAGGGCAGTGACGTCTGCTCCCTAGCAACAAGCCTCCTCTGTTTGGAATGGGATTCTTTCAATGCAGCGGGTTTGTGCATTTGAGAAAGGAGAGGAAGACTCATGAAATTAATTGGAGACTTAAGTTGATGAGAAGAAATTACCCTTTGCAGTACAAATTAAAATGGTGTGCTGCTTCTTATATGAAAAATGAGAAAAAGCGGGTTGAGGATTTAACTCCCCTGATAAAACGAGGGAATGGTTGTACAGTATTTGTTATTAGCCTATTTGTTTTTCTGTGGGTCTCTCGCTATATCGCGGCCCTCGATATATAGCGTATTTATATTGGACCCTGACACCCGTGATATATTGAGTGGGTGGTGTACATGATCTACCATTCTGACCAATCAGGAGCAAAGCTCAACATGACATCACCTGTTGCCTGCAAGAAAGTGAGCTGAACGGATTCAACTGTAGTTGTGTAATATAGCTTTAATATCGAGTTATTAAGCTTCCACTGACACACCAGGAAACCGCATGAAGTCAGCATATCCAGCTTGTTTCAGAGGGACCCGGCGCAGAAGGAGGTCCAATCACACCTCTTGCACTCAACGCACTGTTAACATGCAATTTCAGTGTGGTGAGGAGGGGAGGGTTCAGTGATATTGGCTGGATTTCTTACTCTATACTGCCATCTAGTGGTATTACAAATAGTGACAAACAACTTCTGTCTGTATTAACCATACATTCTATATGTTTTATTTTCGGATTTAAAGAGATAATAACCAAGGAATCCACTTTCTTAACTATAAGAATCATTATAAACTGTATTTCGTTCTGCCAACATTTCTGAAAGGAATACGTTTTTTCCAACAGAACTGTATATTTCTTTAACACAATGGACTTATGACTAGAGAGAAGTAAAGATAATTGTGGTTTGAGTTCTGGCTTTGAAAACTACAGGGAATTTCCACATCAGTGCATTTAGCAAGTTTTAAGGAAGTAAACAACATGTTTATACAAAACAAATACATGAGCTGCCATTCTGACCAATCAGGAGCAAAGCTCAACATGACATCACTTGTTGTCTGAAAGAAAGTGAGCTGAACGGATTCAACTGTTAGTTGTGTTCAGAGTCCCTTCTAGACATTATAAACAGATTCTTGCGCTACCTTGTGGATATACTGGTGCGGTGCAGCCTGTAATAGTGCTGGGATATCTGTTCAGGAATTAAATGAAATGCTTTTTGCGACACCATTGATTCTATTGATTGGACCTGTAACCTGAACACTTTGAATGATTAAACTCTTTGAAACTCTTTGAAACTTATGTTGTAAAACGTCCAATTTATATTAACTTTGCATGTACTATCATTGCAGTCAGATCTGGACTTTTAAAAATCTTTTTGTATATTCCAGCTCTACAGCACTGTACTTGGGGAATAACTGTTTCCAACCACAATTCAAGACAATGTCCCCTTTTATTATTGGAAAGATCCGCCTCTGAAGCACTAACTCCACTCAGGCATTGCTAAGCGTCCTGACATCGTTCATCTGAGTTCATCTCTAAACATGATATCTCTTAGACTTTATCGCCATCTAGCGGCAGCACACTGCCAATGAAACTAGCATTGCCTTCAACATGTTCAGTATTCTTTCCTTTTTATTATTCATTCTTTTATTATCCGTGATAAATAAATAACAAATACAAATAAATAAATCACTTTCTGTTTCTTTTTGTTGCTGCTTCACCGTGTCCCAGAGGGTTGTTGTTGTTTTTTGATAGCTAAGGGCGTATCGTTTTATACACAGTTAATAACACAATCCATCCAAACCACTGAAACACTGGAATATATCTTGAGAGTGAAAACAGATAGAAAGCCGTGTCTGAGCAGACAGACGGGGTTTCTTTGCCATCTTCCCATGTTTAGAGCTTGTTTAAAAACATCTTTCCACTTAACTTGTTAAAACCATCATGGGGTCCCAGAGTGGCTCATCTAGGTATTTTATTTATTGTATTTAGATAGCTTTTATATAAAACTATCGCAAGCACTGTACAGCACATAGCAGAAAAAACCCACAATACATTTGTAGAGCATGTCACACATACGACTGCCACAGTCAGAGCATTAAAATAACAGATTTAAATAACCGTACACACATATAATACAAAAGCAGCAATTTTAAAGTTACGTTAAAACTCACGAAGATAAGGAAGCCATTTTATAAAAGTGTGTTTTTAGTCTTGACTTGAAAACTGTAACGGTCCCAGCTTCCCTGACAAATGAAGGCAGAGCATTCCATAATTTAGGAGCTCAACAAGAAAAAGCCCTCCCTCCTCCCGTGTTGCTTTTGTTGACCCTAGTAAGAAAAAGCAGCCCTGCATCCTGTGATCTCAGAGTGCGGTTTGAAAGATACAGAGTCAGTAACTCCTGCAAATAACGAGGTGCTAATCCATTCAGGGCCTTGGAAGTTAACAGCAAAATCTAGTAGAAGCACGTGGTGTACAGGGGGTCACACAGTCAGGGGAGTGCAGGGGTCCCGGAGGGTCTCCTCTGGTAAAGGCACGGCCGCATGGTGTGCAGGGGAGTCACACAGTCAGGGAGCGCAGGGGTCCCCGGGGTCTCCTCCGGTAAAGGCACGGCGCGTGGTGTGCAGGGGAGTCACACAGTCAGGGGAGCGCAGGGGTCCCCGAGGGTCTCCTCCGGTAAAGGCACCGCCGCATGGTGTGCAGGGGAAGTCACACAGTCAGGGGAGTGCAGGTTCACGCCCTGGCTGTGTGAAGTCACTGGTCTTCGCTGGGGATTCTGAAGGGAGCGCCACATTGGCTCTGGCACTCCTGTGGGTCATGGAGGCAAAACCAGCAGGGGCTGTTTCTTCTCCTCGCTACAGTGGACCCTGCTAGCCAGGTGTCCAGTGAGCTCAGAGCGGACACCTGCAGGGTTGGCCTTTGTCCTCCAGAGGCCGGTAGCTCTCTGACATTCACTCCCAAGTTCCTGGGTGTAGAAGATGAAGCTGGCTTGGTTGTGGGAGGATGGATGACACTCACTGAACCTTCGGATCTCCGGAGCTGTGTGGGGAATTGCTGCGGCGAGGAGAAAAATAATTGGACATTCCAAAATAAATAAATAAATAAAACCGTTATTCTGAATACTGAAAGCAATGTTTTAAAACTCAACTTTTCTATCAATATTCATTTGCCCATCTTTAAAATCTGATCATTAATAGTAATTGGGTTGCTCCACTCTGTTTTCTGGTATATTATTTTCTTTGCACTGCATCTAGAGTGTGGAGGATTCATTGCAGCCAGTCATCCCAGTCACCCTTTAGTCCGACCCTGACCTGGGCATGCCTGTCACTGTATGCTTGTAGTGTCGCAGATCATTCATTCCGACCCCTGACCTGGGCATGCCTGTCACTGTATGCTTGTAGTGTCGCAGATCATTCACTCCGACCCCTGACCTGGGCATGCCTGTCACTGTATGCTTGTAGTGTCGCAGATCATTCACTCCGACCCCTGACCTGGGCATGCCTGTCACTGTATGCTTGTAGTGTCGCAGATCATTCATTCCGACCCCTGACCTGGGCATGCCTGTCACTGTATGCTTGTAGTGTCGCAGATCATTCATTCCGACCCCTGACCTGGGCATGCCTGTCACTGTATGCTTGTAGTGCCAGACTTGAGATCATTCACTCCGACACACTGACCTGGGCATGCCGTGGTCACTGTAGTGCTTGCACGTGTGCGCACTGATCGATTTGATGTCACCCTAGTGTTCACTCTGTGCGCACTGCCTGGTCCAGACTTGTATGTCATTGTAGTGTCGCAGATCATTCATGTGCCACACCCCTGACCTGGGTCACTGCCAGTGTTCAAACACTCTGTGCACACTGACGGGTCCAGGCGTGAGGTCACTCTAGTGTTTAAACACTCTGTGCACACTGACGGGTCCAGGTGTGAGGTCACTCTAGTGTTTAAACACTCTGTGCACACTGACGGGTCCAGACTTGAGGTCACTCTAGTGTTTAAACACTCTGTGCACACTGACGGGTCCAGACTTGAGGTCACTCTAGTGTTTAAACACTCTGTGCACACTGACGGGTCCAGACTTGAGGTCACTCTAGTGTTTAAACACTCTGTGCACACTGACGGGTCCAGACATGAGGTCACTCTAGTGTTTAAACACTCTGTGCAAACTGACGGGTCCAGACTTGAGGTCACTCTAGTGTTGAAACACTCTGTGCACACTGACGGGTCCAGACTTGAGGTCACTTTAGTGTTTAAACACTCTGTGCACACTGACGGGTCCAGGCGTGAGGTCACTCTAGTGTTTAAACACTCTGTGCACACTGACGGGTCCAGGTGTGAGGTCACTCTAGTGTTTAAACACTCTGTGCACACTGACGGGTCCAGGTGTGAGGTCACTCTAGTGTTTAAACACTCTGTGCACACTGACGGGTCCAGACGTGAGGTCACTCTAGTGTTTAAACACTCTGTGCACACTGACGGGTCCAGACGTGAGGTCACTCTAGTGTTTAAACACTCTGTGCACACAGACGGGTCCAGACGTGAGGTCACTCTAGTGTTTAAACACTCTGTGCACACATCATGCCGGTGCGGTGTCACGTGAAATCTGATCTCCCCTGCGAACAGGCTTGTGGTTGTTGAGTCAGTTGCTAAGCAAAGGACGCCTTGAAGTTCCTTGAGTATTCAAATTGGGCGTGGCATTATTGGATTTCATTTAGTTACCTTGACAATGATTCTTATAAAAGAACGTTGCTAATACAGGATAATCGAAACGTTTTACCAATTTTGCTTTTGACAACAAATCTCGTCTAGGCAATAAAAATGTGCATTATAAATATCATATAGGAGATACTGAAATTGAAGGAGGGAACTATGAAAAAGACCTAGGAGTTTATGTTGACTCAAATGTCTTCATCTAGACAATGTGGGGAGGCTATAAAAAGGCCAACAAGATGCTCGGATATATTGTGAGAAGTGTTGAATTTAAATCAAGGGAAGTAATGTTAAAACTTTACAATGCATTAGTAAGACCTCACCTAGAATATTGTGTTCAGTTCTGGTCACCTCGTTACAAAAAGGATATTGCTGCTCTAGAAAGAGTGAAAAGAAGAGCAACCAGAATTATCCCGGGTTTAAAAGGCATGTCGTATGCAGACAGGCTAAAAGAATTGAATCTATTCAGTCTTGAACAAAGAAGACCTGATCTGATTCTAACATTCAAAATCCTAAAAGGTGTAGACAATGTTGACCCAGGGGACTTTTTTGACCTGAAAAAAGAAACAAGGACCAGGGGTCACAAATGGAGATTAGATAAAGGGGCATTCAGAACAGAAAATAGGAGGCACTTTTTTACACAGAGAATTGTGAGGGTCTGGAACCAACTCCCCAGTAATCATGTTGAAGCTGACACCCTGGGATCCTTCAAGAAGCTGCTTGATGAGATTCTGGGATCAATAAGCTACTAACAACCAAACGAGCAAGATGGGCTGAGTGGCCTCCTCTCGTTTGTAAACTTTCTTATGTTCTTATGTTCTTAGGTGTGAATTTTAGACAAGTATCTATTATACTTTACCACCATCTTGTGGCAACACAATGCCATTGAAAAGCATCTGGATTAGCAATTATTTTTTTGCCACCAATTTCTGCTCGCCAAATTCAAACTGCTGTTAGTCTTATAAAGCACAGTAGTTAATTTAGCAGCGACGTAATAAAAGCGTTTCAAATAATTGAACAGTAGTGTAAATGTATTTAAGTGGTTTCCCTGGTATTCACAGAATGGAAGTTGTCTTTAATGTGACTTCCATCTTTCAACAGCTTGAGTGTGTTGTTTACCATTATGAGACGTGATCAATATGAAAAGATGACGTGGTTTGAAGCAGACTGGGGTCAATCAATCAATCAATCAATCAATCAATCAATCAATCAATCTTTATTAATGAATTGCCCCAAAGCGCTTTACATTGATAAATATTAAAAGTAGCAACAAGCAATAAAATAAAACCAGTAAAACAAAAAATAAGTGATATATATATATATATATATATATATATATATATATATATATATATATATATATATATATATATATATATATATATACAGTACTGTGCAAAAGTTTTAGGCAGGTGTGAAGAAATGCTGTAAAGTGAGAATGCTTTCAGAAATAGACATGTTAATAGATTATATTTATCAATTAACTAAATGCAAAGTGAGTGAACAGAAGAAAAATCTAAATCAAATCCATATTTGGTGTGACCACCCTTTGCCTTCAAAACAGCATCAATTCTTCTAGGTACACTTGCACAGAGTCAAGGATTTTGTAGGCATATAGTCAGGTGTATGATTAAACAATTATACCAAACGGGTACTAATGATCATCAATTCAATATGTAGGTTGAAACACAATCATTAACTGAAACAGAAACAGCTGTGTAGGAGGAATAAAACTGGGTGAGGAACAGCCAAACTCAGCTAACAAGGTGAGGTTGCTGAAGACAGTTTACTGTCAAAAGTCATACACCATCGCAAGACTGAGCACAGCAACAAGACACAAGGTAGTTATACTGCATCAGCAAGGTCTCTCCCAGGCAGAAATTTCAAGGCAGACAGGGGTTTCCTGATGTGCTGTCCAAGCTCTTTTGAAGAAGCACAAAGAAACGGGCAACGTTGAGGACCATAGACGCAGTGGTCGGCCAAGGAAACTTACTGCAGCAGATGAAAGACACATCATGCTTACTTCCCTTCAATCGGAAGATGTCCAGCAGTGCCATCAGCTCAGAATTGGCAGAAAACAGTGGGACCCTGGTACACCCATCTACTGTCCGGAGAAGTCTGGTCAGAAGTGGCCTTCATGGAAGACTTGCGGCCAAAAGCCATACCTCCGACGTGGAAACAAGGCCAAGCGACTCAACTATGCACGAAAACACAGGAACTGGGGTGCAGAAAAATGGCAGCAGGTGCTCTGGACTGATGAGTCAAAATTTGAAATATTTGGCTGTAGCAGAAGGCAGTTTGTTCGCCGAAGGGCTGGAGAGCGGTACACGAATGAGTGTCTGCAGGCAACAGTGAAGCATGGTGGAGGTTCCTTGCAAGTTTGGGGCTGCATTTCTGCAAATGGAGTTGGGGATTTGGTCAGAATTAATGGTCTCCTCAATGCTGAGAAGTACAGGCAGATACTTATCCATCATGCAATACCATCAGGGAGGCATCTGATTGGCCCCAAATTTATTCTGCAGCATGACAACGACCCCAAACATACAGCGAAAGTCATTAAGAACTATCTTCAGCGTAAAGAAGAACAAGGAGTCCTGGAAGTGATGGTATGGCCCCACAGAGCCCTGATCTCAACATCATCGAGTCTGTCTGGGATTACATGAAGAGAGAGAAGCAACTGAGGCTGCCTAAATCCACAGAAGAACTGTGGTTAGTTCTCCAAGATGTTTGGGCCAACCTACCTGCTGAGTTCCTTCAAAAACTGTGTGCAAGTGTACCTAGAAGAATTGATGCTGTTTTGAAGGCAAAGGCTGGTCACACCAAATATTGATTTGATGTAGATTTTTCTTCTGTTCACTCACTTTGCATTTTGTTAATTGATAAATATAAACTATTAACATGTCTATTTTTGAAAGCATTCTTACTTTACAGCATTTTTTCACACCTGCCTAAAACTTTTGCACAGTACTGTATATATATACACACATACATACATGCATACATACACATACACACATAATACAGGTCAAAAGCTTGGATGTAAGTACAACAAATCTGGAAATAAAAACATAGTCAACTACATGCAAAGTGTTTGTATCTACACTGTTTTAATGTTATAATTAATAAAATAAATCTGTTGGCAGACAAACATTTCAAGGTGTTAACAGTGGCCCAATTGCCCAGCAAAGATGAGACCAGAAAACAATTAGACCAATCAACTCACGATTGTGTGGAATGTTTTTATCTTATGTGTGAGAACCTGGGCCGCAAACTGCCTCAGGACACTGACATTGAAAAAAGAACACTGAAACACTAAGTGTATAAAACTAACACAAAGTGGATAACAAAATCTTTATTTGAACATACCAAAAAGAAATGAACCTCTAAAAGATAAAAAAAAAAATTAAATACAAATATTTCCACTGAGGGATTGGTGGAAGGAATGTTACAGGGGGAATTCCACATGTGCAGGAGGATTAGCGGGTGCAGAAACTCGGGCTGCCGGTTGGTCTCTCTTTGAAGTGCCACTCCTTTCATTCAGCCCAGGACCAGGTGGAGGTGGTGGATCCGCATCGTCATCCGCTGCATCGGCCTCAGGCTCCAGGAGGTCACCAGCAGACAGGCAGACATTGTGGAGGATGGCGCAGGCTGATATAACTGCTGGGACAAAGGTGGGATGCACCCCCAACGCTTTGAAGAAAATGCTCCTGCACCTGGTTTTCATCATTCCAAAGGCTCATTCAATTATCACACGAGCCCTTGAGTGGTACCGGTTAAACCTCTCCTGGACTCTCCCCTGCAGTGGCTCCTTGTAGGGTGGGATGAGGCAGATTGGTTCTTGTAGGCACGGGTACCCACCATCACCCAAAATGAAGTACCCTGGTGGTGGGTACCATGCCCCTATGTAAAATGCACTGTGTTTCATTACCCTGAAGTCATGCACTGACCAGGGTACCCCACAAAAAAACGTCCGCGAACGTCCCCTTGGCGTCACATATTGCCTGGAGTTGAATGGAGAAGAACAGCTTCCTGTTGAGGTAATCCTGTGTGTAAGCCCCTCCAGGGGTCTTGATGCACACATGGCAGCCATCAATAGCCCCCACAGCCTTGTTAAAGGCTGCGTTCTGAGTCAGACAGCCAAAACTTTGTCCGACGTCGTCCAGCTCCTCTGGCTTAGGGAACACAATAACTCTGCCCAGAAGTCCAAGCACCTCACTTGAAATCTTGTGCACTGCTCTGTGCACTGTGCTCCTCGGGATACCAAATATGCATGACACCACCCTAAAGGAGAGCCTGTGTGCCAGCCAGTACACAAAAATCAGAACCTCCGGGTCATGTCCCCAGCCATGGTCCCTCTCTGTGTGGATAAGGCTCAGCAGAGCACCCTCTCTGTGTGGCTAAGGCTCAGCAGAGCACCCTCTCTGTGTGGATAAGGTGCAGCAGAGCACCCTCTCTGTGTGGATAAGGTGCAGCAGAGCACCCTCTCTGTGTGGATAAGGTGCAGCAGAGCACCCTCTCTGTGTGAATAAGGTGCAGCAGAGCACCCTCTCTGTGTGGATAAGGTGCAGCAGAGCACCCTCTCTGTGTGGATAAGGTGCAGCAGAGCACCCTCTCTGTGTGAATAAGGTGCAGCAGAGCACCCTCTCTGTGTGAATAAGGTGCAGCAGAGCACCCTCTCTGTGTGGATAAGGTGCAGCAGAGCACCCTCTCTGTGTGGATAAGGTCAGCAGAGCACCCTCTCTGTGTGAATAAGGTGCAGCAGAGCACCCTCTCTGTGTGGATAAGGCTCAGCAGAGCACCCTCTCTGTGTGGATAAGGCTCAGCAGAGCACCCTCTCTGTGTGGATAAGGCTCAGCAGAGCACCCTCTCTGTGTGGATAAGGCTCAGCAGAGCACCCTCTCTGTGTGGATAAGGCTCAGCAGAGCACCCTCTCTGTGTGGATAAGGCTCAGCAGAGCACCCTCTCTGTGTGGATAAGGCTCAGCAGAGCACCCTCTCTGTGTGGATAAGGCGCAGCAGAGCCTTCAGTGACCTTCTTGACAGGTGGAAGTCTTGCTTGAGGTCTTGCTCCACATCAGTGTATTCCCGTAGAACAGGCACACTCCGGTTCAGTCTGCTGTAAGAGAGCAGACAACCTGTCTGAAGGGAGAGTATCATAAATGTCTGGGTCACATATGGATTGTGTAATTATTTATTTATTTATTTGTAATTTCATATAAGGCATTTGAAACTTTGATGTAGCCTGCACACTTTTATCATTTCCATTATATGTTTTTGCAGTGATTAATAAATTAGTGTAGAACCTTTAGCCATGTTGTAGTGATACTGAATATAAAGCAAAATATATTACCTATTGGATTTAAAGTAAAATAGATATCTTATTATTTAAAATATAATTTAAAACAAACAAAAAAACATAAATATTAGGCTGCATTATTAAGTACATGTTCGTTAGATGTGGCAAAGTTTGCATTTTATTAACCAATATCAAAGTTTTTCAAATGATCTCAAAGTTTAAAAATAACCACATACATGTAAAATGTTCTAAATACGTCTTGTTCGCTCAGTAGGGCAATAACGCAGCGAAGACGTCTCCTACTTGCTGAAATCCTCGCCACAGTTCTTTATGTATTCCACTGACTATAATAATGTGTTTTTTTTTGTATTTCACCAGTATAATATATGTATTTGTTTGTGTGATTTGATATTAACAACCCCTTGTCAGCCAGGGCTGACGGGCTCCTCATTGTCATCCTCACTGTTAGACAAACCCCCTGACACTGCTCAAGTGCTTTTAGCAATGGCACACTCAGTGCAATACTGTGATCTTGAGCACAGGTGTGAATTAGACAAGTATCTATTATACTTTACCACCATCTAGTGGCAACACAATGCCATTGAAAAGCATCTGGATTAGCAATTATTTTTTGCCACCAATTTCTGCTCGCCAAATTCAAACTGCTGTTAGTCTTATAAAGCACAGTAGTGAATTTAGCAGCAACGTAATGAAAGCGTTTCAAATGAACAGTTGTGTAAATGTATTTAAACTGTTTGAAGTGTTTCCCCTGGTATTCACAGAATGGAACTTGACTATTTGAAATCCATTCTTTAATGTGAGTTAAGAACATGAGAGGAGGCCATTCGGGCAATCTTGCTCATTTGGTTGTTAGTAGCTTATTGATATAATAAACTGTCTGGACCTCTCAACACGACTGGGTTTGTTCTGGTATAATAAACTGTCTGGACCTCTCAACACGACTGGGTTTGTTCTGCTGTAATAAACTGTCCGGACCTCTCAACACGACTGGGTTTGTTCTGGTATAATAAACTGTCTGGACCTCTCAACATGACTGGTTTTGTTCTGCTATAATAAACTGTCTGGACCTCTCAACACGACTGGGTTTGTTCTGGTATAATAAACTGTCTGGACCTCTCAACACGACTGGGTTTGTTCTGGTATAATAAACTGTCTGGACCTCTCAACACGACTGGGTTTGTTCTGCTATAATAAACTGTCTGGACCTCTCAACACGACTGGGTTTAAGAACATAAGAACATAAGAAAGTTTCCAAACGAGAGGAGGCCATTCAGCCCATCTTGCTCGTTTGGTTGTTAGTTGCTTATTGATCCCAGAATCTCATCAAGCAGCTTCTTGAAGGATCCCAGGGTGTCAGCTTCAACAACATCACTGGGGAGTTGGTTCCAGACCCTCACAATTCTCTGTGTAAAAAAAGTGCCTCATATTTTCTGTTCTGAACGCCCCTTTATCTAATCTCCATTTGTGACCCCTGGTCCTTGTTTCTTTTTTCAGGTCAAAAAAGTCCCTGGGTCGACATTGTCTATACCTTTTAGGATTTTGAATGCTTGAATCAGATCACCACATAGTCTTCTTTGTTCAAGACTGAAGAGATTCAATTCTTTGCCTGCATACGACATGCCTTTTAAACCCGGGATAATTCTGGTCGCTCTTCTTTGCACTCTTTCTAGAGCAGCAATATCCTTTTTATAATGAGGTGACCAGAACTGAACACAATATTCTAGATGAGGTCTTACTAATGCATTGTAAAGTTTTAAGATTACTTCCCTTGATTTAAATTCAACACTTTTCACAATATATCCGAGCATCTTGTTGGCCTTTTTTATAGCTAGTCTCTGTAAGTCGCCTTGGATAAAGGCGTCGGCTAAATAATAATAATAATAATAATAATAATAATAATAATAATAATAATAATAATAATAATAATATACAGTAGCTTCCCCACATTGTCTAGATGAAGACATTTCTGAGTCAACATAAACTACTTGGTCTTTTTCATAGATTCCTTCTTCAATTTCAGTATATTCCACATGATATTTATAATGCACATTTTTATTGCCTGCGTGCAGTACCTTACCCTTTTCTCTATTAAATGTCATTTGCCATGTGTCTGCCCAGTTCTGAATGCTGTCTAGATAATTTTGAATGGCCTTTGCTGCTGCAACAGTGTTTGCCACTCCTCCTATTTTTGTGTCATCTGCAAATTTAACAAGTTTGCTTAATTCACCAGAATCTAAATCATTAATGTAGATTAGGAATAGCAGAGGACCAAATACTGATCCCTGTGGTACACCACTGGTTACCTCGCTCCATTTTGAGGTTTCTCCTCTAATCAGTACTTTCTGTTTTCTACATGTTAACCACTCCCTAATCCATGTGCATGCATTTCCTTGAATCCCTACTGCATTCAGTTTGAGAATTAATCTTTTATGCGGGACTTTGTCAAAAGCTTTCTGGAAATCTAAATGAACCATGTCATATGCTTTGTAATTATCCATTGTCGATGTTGCACCCTCAAAAAAATCAAGCAGGTTATTTAGACACAATCTCCCTTTCCTAAAACCATGCTGACTGTCTCCCAGGATATTGTTACCATATAGGTAATTTTCCATTTTGGATCTTATTATAGTTTCCATAAGTTTACATACAATAGAAGTCAGGCTTATTGGTCTGTAGTTACCTGGTTCGGTTTTGTCTCCCTTTTTGTGGATCGGTATTACGTTTGCAATTCTCCAGTCTGTTGGTACAACCCCTGTGTCAAGAGACTGTTGCATGATCTTGGTTAGCGGTTTGTAAATAACTTCTTTCATTTCTTTGAGCACTATTGGGAGGATCTCATCCGGCCCAGGGGATTTGTTTATTTTAAGGGCTCCTAGTCCCTTTAACACTTCTGCCTCTGTTATGCTAAAGTTATTTAAAACTGGATAGGAACAGGTCGACATGTGGGGCATGTTGTCTGTATCCTCCTTTGTAAAAGCTTGTGAAAAGTAATCATTTAATATATTTGCTATTTTTTTTCTTCGTCTAATTTTGCCATTTGTATCTCTTAGACTTTTAACCTCCTCTTTGAATGTTCTCTTGCTGTTATAATATTGGAAAAACATTTTGGAATTGGTTCATTTTTATCTCTTTCTTGGCCTTTCTAACTTCCTTTTTGACTTGTGTTTGCAGTTCCAAGTACTCTTTCTGTGTACTTTGTTTTTGGTCCCTTTTAAACGCTCTGTAAAGTGCCTTTTTTCGCTGAATATTTTTTTCAATTGATCTATTAAACCATTTTGGCCATTTTGTTTTAGATTTAGATTTGTCTACTTTTGGGATGTAATTGTTTTGCGCCTCTAGTACTACATTTTTAAAAAACAGCCATCCTTTTTCTGTGGATGTTTTCTCTATTTTACTCCAATCTACTTCTGTTAGTGTCTGTTTCATTCCTTCATAGTTTGCTTTTCTAAAATTGTAAACCTTAGCTTTAGTCATTACTTTTTGGGTTTTAAAAATCACTTGAAAAGAGACCATGTTGTGGTCTGAGTTTGCCAATGGTTCTCTGACCTCTGTTTTAGTTATTCTGTCTTTGTTATTTGAAAAGACTAAATCAAGGCATGCTTCCCCTCTAGTCGGTGCCTTGACAAATTGCGTTAGGAAGCAGTCATTTGTCATTTCCACCATTTCAATTTCGCCGTCGTGCTCCCCACCGGGTTTTCCCATTTTATACGGGGGAAGTTGAAATCCCCCATTAGTATGGCTTCTCCTTTGCTGCATGCATTTCTAATGTCATTGTATAACAGATTATTTTGCTCGGCGTCTGAATTTGGTGGTCTGTAGCATGCTCCTATTATTATGCCCTTTGAATTTGTGTCCATTATTCTGACCCATATTGATTCTGCGTTGTTTTCTTAGTCCAGATAGTCAGATAGTCCAGACCTGGGCTTCAAGACTATTTCTTATGTATAGCGCTACCCCTCCGCCTCTTCTGTCCTGCCTGTCTTCAGTTTACCCACTAATATACTCTCAGGCAACCAAGTTTCTGTAACACCTATCACATCGTAGTTACTTGTTAGTGCAGTAGCTTCAAGTTCTAACATTTTGTTTCTGAGACTTCTAGCATTTAGATCAGGGCTTCCCAACCTTTTCCTCAGCATGACCCCATTTACACATCGGATAAATTTTTGTGACCCCAAAATGATGCAGACAAGATTAGCATTTGCCTATCATAAGTATGGCATTAAAATACATATTATGTTTAAAATAATATTGTAATAATAAAACAACATTAAAAACACAAACTAACAAAAAATGCATTTATTTTATGTTTTTCAATTGTGGATTATATTTATTGTGCTGCCATACCACTAAGTGCCCCTTGATATCATGGTTACTAAATTTAGAATAGTATAATAAAGGAATTATACATGAGACTAGACTGCCATTACTGTTCACTGTTAATTTTGCTATGTTTGCTCAATACAACCGTCTCTCTAAACTCCCACTAAAAATACAGCAAAACAAACCACACACACACACACACAAAACGAATGCATCATACTCAATGATAATTTCTTTTAGCAAGAAAAACAGTAAGTGCTATCGTAGATTTAACAATGATATGCCAGTGAAAAATAGAAGTATATAGTTTATCAATGCAAATTATTACACATTCTAACTATAGTTTTAAACCACATATAGAAAAAGCCCTGAATGTTAAACTGGCATTACAGTACCTAGTGTAGGAATTATTTCAGCAGATAAACATGACAAATTCTCATGCTCAGTCACATTTAAAAGCTTTACTAACTTAACTAGTGTGACACCTGAGCCTGAGCGTCCCGACACAACTTATCGAAGTCTGGTTTTGTGGTAGAGACGGCACACCGCAGCTCTGAAGTAATGTCTAATGTTGAGCGATAGCGCGTCTTGATGGAAACTAGGGCGCTGAATCCTGCTTCACATAAATAAGTTGTGGCAAAAGGCACAAGCACCTTGAGTGCATGTGTTGACAGAGCAGGATAATCTGTTTTCACTCTGAACCAGAAGTCAACGATACCAAGTTGTGAAAATGAAGATCGGATCCTCCGATCGCAAGACAGTTCAATGAGCTGCTCAACTTCATTTGATGGCAGATTCATCGCATCAGGGTGACACAGAAATGGGCTAAGCACCCAGTCCAGTCCGGATATGTCCTGGAGGTCTGTAAAGAACGTCCCAAACCGCTCCTCAAGTCGTTGGAGATGGGCAGTCATCACCTGTGTAGGAGGATCAATTCCGGTGTTCTCAGTCAGGAAGGCAGAGAGCTGAGGGAACGACTCATAGTTCCTATTAGTAAGTTTTTGTCCCCAGAAAGCAATTTTCTTCACAAATCCATTGATGTGGTCGCTGAGCATGAGAATGTGTGTATGTTTACCCTGCAGACTGACATTTAGATTGTTAAGCTTCATAAAGATGTCACTTAGCTATGCCAGGAGACACATCTGATCACTATTACACAGAAAGTTCACAAATTCCTCTTTGTTGTAATCCATTGCATACACACATATCTCGTCTTTGAGTTCAACAAATCGTTCAAGCACTTTTCCCCTTGAGAGCCACCTAACCTCAGTGTGGAACAGCAGAGCATCATGCCGGGACCCCATTTCATTACACATCTGGGCAAAGAGACGAGCCCGAAGTGGCTGAGCCTTGATGAAATTCACAATCGAAATGACATTTTGCAAAACATTGTTCAATTCTTTACTCAGTTCCTTTGATGCCAGCTGTTCTCTGTGAATAAGGCAGTGTGTCCATACTGCAGCAGGTGCAACTTTCTTTACCATGGCATGCAAACCTGCTCTGCACCCAGCCACACAAGGGGCTCCATCAGTGCAGAATCCCACCAATTTATCCCAAGGGATTTTTTTTCTCCTGTATGTAGCCCTGCAGCACATCAAACATTTCTTGTGCCGTTTCGTTTTTAGGAAGAGGCAGACAAAAAAGTATATCCTCAAAAATGTCTCCTTTCCAGATGTAGAGCACATAGGCTAAGAAATGTGCATCACATCTCTCAGTGCTCACGTCGACCTGAAGAGCAAATGCCTCTGTTTGCTGCAGGCGTTTGTTCAGTGTTTGTTCTTGATTCACAGCAATCGCTTCTACCTTCTTGATTCACAGCAATCGCTTCTACTTGAGAGAGGTATCGCTTTCAGTTTTTTTGCTGCATTTTCCCCAAGTATAATTCTGACCATGTCAATTGCAGCAGGCAAGACCAACATTTCTTCAACAGTATGAGGTTTCCTGCACTGAGCAATTCGATAACTAACCTCAAACGAGGCCCTCTGTGACTGCACCGACACGGACAGAGCATTCTTGAATTTTAACTTCTGGCAAGTCAATTCATATAACGCTCGAAAAACGACCTTGGTTTTCCTTCGTGTTGCTTGTGTTGTGAACTCAGGTGATGTTTAAGTTTATTAGGTTTCATGCTTTCCGCAGACAACACAGCCTGGCACAAAACACACTGCAGCCTTTCTTCCCCGTTCACTTCAGTACTTGTAAATCCAAACTCAAGGAAAGATTCATCACATTTCCGCTTTCGTGTCTTGCACTCCTTTCGTTTCTCGTTCTTATCCTGGTCATTTGCTTCACTGCTAGAGCTCGAAGCAGAAACTTTTCGTAGAAAAGCATCCATGTTAGGTTTCTCTCTGTCATGTAACGTATTTCAGCCAGCCTGTATACACACTGGTTCAGCGTTGCCAGACGTACGATAATTATCGTATTTGTACGATAATTTCAACCCTTGTACGATGCTATTATTATTTGTTTATTTAGCAGGCGCCTTTATCCAAGGCGACTTACAGAGACTAGGGTGTGTGAACTATGCATCAGCTGCAGAGTCACTTACAACTACGCCTCACCCGAAAGACGGAGCACAAGGAGGTTAAGTGACTTGCTCAGGGTCACACAACGAGTCAGAGGCTGAGGTGGGATTTGAACCGGGGACCTCCTGGTTACAAGCCCTTTTCTTTAACCACTGGACCACACAGCCTCCTATGTACTATCAATAATTGCAAAAATGGTCAAATATAATTCAGGCATGTTTAAATTCCTTAAAACTTTTCTCACTCAGTTTTGCAGATTATGAGCTACGTCACCACGTCTCTCCCTTCAGCAGCACAGAGGCGCAGCCAACTACAGCACATTCACGTGACGTCACCGGCTGCTGAGACGCCATGGGTGCGTCACGGAGATCATTCTGCGCAGATTCCGTGCAGAATCTGACCAATTCATAGAAGATCATTGGCTAAATTGGTCAGATTCTGCACAGAATCTGCGCAGAATGATCTCCGTGAACGCACCCTATGGTAGAAGTTTTCACGCAGGCAGGCACGCACTACGTATGTCGTCAATTAAGTGCGACTGACACTCGCTACCTCGAGGCGGTGCGGTAGAGACGTGTGACGACCAAGCTTAGCGCAGTAAAAAAACAGCGATACCAAAATAACAGCGATACCGAAGCGGAATCCGACAAAATGTAATGTCGGTGAGTAAAATTATACAGTTATATTATAATTTAGAAAACGATTGAGTGCCAACAGCCAATCAGCTTCCCCCGCTGGAACGTTGAAGTGAAGTTGAAGTTGAATAATCAGGATAAAATTATTAGAAAACATTTTTTTTTTGTTGTTGTTGTTTAACGTTTCTATATTATAATAACATCTAATAGTCTCGTTATGTTAACTGTACTAGGCGGGCGTTACCACAAGATGACGTGTGTGTTGTATGTCGTTTTTTTTTAATTCAAACATGTAAGGGAAGTTGCAATAGAACAAAGAGTTAAACACAATGGCTTGTGATCAGCGCGGTGTCCAGTAGTTCAGTGCGGTGCTTGTGATCAGCGCGGTGTCTTGTAGTTCAGTGCGGTGCTTGTGATCAGCGCGGTGTCCAGTAGTTCAGTGCGGTGCTTGTGATCAGCGCGGTGTCCAGTAGTTCAATGCGGTGCTTGTGATCAGCGCGGTGTCCAGTAGTTCAATGCGGTGCTTGTGATCAGCGCGGTGTCCAGTAGTTCAGTGCAGTGCTTGTGATCAGCGCGGTGTCCAGTAGTTCAGTGCAGTGCTTGTGATCAGCGCGGTGTCCAGTAGTTCAGTGCGGTGCTTGTGATCAGCGCAGTGTCCAGTAGTTCAGTGCGGTGCTTGTGATCAGCGCGGTGTCCAGTAGTTCAGTGCGGTGCTTGTGATCAGCGCGGTGTCCAGTAGTTCAGTGCGGTGCTTGTGATCAGCGCGGTGTCCAGTAGTTCAGTGCGGTGCTTGTGATCAGCGCGGTGTCCAGTAGTTCAGTGCGGTGCTTGTGATCAGCGCGGTGTCCAGTAGTTCAGTGCGGTGCTTGTGATCAGCGCGGTGTCCAGTAGTTCAGTGCGGTGCTTGTGATCAGCGCGGTGTCCAGTAGTTCAGTGCGGTGCTTGTGATCAGCGCGGTGTCCAGTAGTTCAGTGCGGTGCTTGTGATCAGCGCGGTGTCCAGTAGTTCAGTGCGGTGCTTGTGATCAGCGCGGTGTCCAGTAGTTCAGTGCGGTGCTTGTGATCAGCGCGGTGTCCAGTAGTTCAGTGCGGTGCTTGTGATCAGCGCGGTGTCCAGTAGTTCAGTGCGGTGCTTGTGATCAGCGCGGTGTCCAGTAGTTCAGTGCGGTGCTTGTGATCAGCGCGGTGTCCAGTAGTTCAGTGCGGTGCTTGTGATCAGCGCGGTGTCCAGTAGTTCAGTGCGGTGCTTGTGATCAGCGCGGTGTCCAGTAGTTCAGTGCGGTGCTTGTGATCAGCGCGGTGTCCAGTAGTTCAGTGCGGTGCTTGTGATCAGCGCGGTGTCCAGTAGTTCAGTGCGGTGCTTGTGATCAGCGCGGTGTCCAGTAGTTCAGTGCGGTGCTTGTGATCAGCGCGGTGTCCAGTAGTTCAGTGCGGTGCTTGTGATCAGCGCGGTGTCCAGTAGTTCAGTGCGGTGCTTGTGATCAGCGCGGTGTCCAGTAGTTCAGTGCGGTGCTTGTGATCAGCGCGGTGTCCAGTAGTTCAGTGCGGTGCTTGTGATCAGCGCGGTGTCCAGTAGTTCAGTGCGGTGCTTGTGATCAGCGCGGTGTCCAGTAGTTCAGTGCGGTGCTTGTGATCAGCGCGGTGTCCAGTAGTTCAGTGCGGTGCTTGTGATCAGCGCGGTGTCCAGTAGTTCAGTGCGGTGCTTGTGATCAGCGCGGTGTCCAGTAGTTCAGTGCGGTGCTTGTGATCAGCGCGGTGTCCAGTAGTTCAGTGCGGTGCTTGTGATCAGCGCGGTGTCCAGTAGTTCAGTGCGGTGCTTGTGATCAGCGCGGTGTCCAGTAGTTCAGTGCGGTGCTTGTGATCAGCGCGGTGTCCAGTAGTTCAGTGCGGTGCTTGTGATCAGCGCGGTGTCCAGTAGTTCAGTGCGGTGCTTGTGATCAGCGCGGTGTCCAGTAGTTCAGTGCGGTGCTTGTGATCAGCGCGGTGTCCAGTAGTTCAGTGCGGTGCTTGTGATCAGCGCGGTGTCCAGTAGTTCAGTGCGGTGCTTGTGATCAGCGCGGTGTCCAGTAGTTCAGTGCGGTGCTTGTGATCAGCGCGGTGTCCAGTAGTTCAGTGCGGTGCTTGTGATCAGCGCGGTGTCCAGTAGTTCAGTGCGGTGCTTGTGATCAGCGCGGTGTCCAGTAGTTCAGTGCGGTGCTTGTGATCAGCGCGGTGTCCAGTAGTTCAGTGCGGTGCTTGTGATCAGCGCGGTGTCCAGTAGTTCAGTGCGGTGCTTGTGATCAGCGCGGTGTCCAGTAGTTCAGTGCGGTGCTTGTGATCAGCGCGGTGTCCAGTAGTTCAGTGCGGTGCTTGTGATCAGCGCGGTGTCCAGTAGTTCAGTGCGGTGCTTGTGATCAGCGCGGTGTCCAGTAGTTCAGTGCGGTGCTTGTGATCAGCGCGGTGTCCAGTAGTTCAGTCGCGGTGCTTGTGATCAGCGCGGTGTCCAGTAGTTCAGTGCGGTGCTTGTGATCAGCGCGGTGTCCAGTAGTTCAGTGCGGTGCTTGTGATCAGCGGTGTCCAGTAGTTCAGCGGTGCTTGTGATCAGCGCGGTGTCCAGTAGTTCAGTGCGGTGCTTGTGATCAGCGCGGTGTCCAGTAGTTCAGTCGCGGTGCTTGTGATCAGCGCGGTGTCCAGTAGTTCAGTGCGGTGCTTGTGATCAGCGCGTGTCCAGTAGTTCAGTGCGGTGCTTGTGATCAGCGCGGTGTCCAGTAGTTCAGTGCGGTGCTTGTGATCAGCGCGGTGTCCAGTAGTTCAGTGCGGTGCTTGTGATCAGCGCGGTGTCCAGTAGTTCAGTGCGGTGCTTGTGATCAGCGCGGTGTCCAGTAGTTCAGTGCGGTGCTTGTGATCAGCGCGGTGTCCAGTAGTTCAGTCGCGGTGCTTGTGATCAGCGCGGTGTCCAGTAGTTCAGTCGCGGTGCTTGTGATCAGCGCGGTGTCCAGTAGTTCAGTGCGGTGCTTGTGATCAGCGCGGTGTCCAGTAGTTCAGTGCGGTGCTTGTGATCAGCGCGGTGTCCAGTAGTTCAGTGCGGTGCTTGTGATCAGCGCGGTGTCCAGTAGTTCAGTGCGGTGCTTGTGATCAGCGCGGTGTCCAGTAGTTCAGTGCGGTGCTTGTGATCAGCGCGGTGTCCAGTAGTTCAGTGCGGTGCTTGTGATCAGCGCGGTGTCCAGTAGTTCAGTGCGGTGCTTGTGATCAGCGCGGTGTCCAGTAGTTCAGTGCGGTGCTTGTGATCAGCGGTGTCCAGTAGTTCAGTGCGGTGCTTGTGATCAGCGCGGTGTCCAGTAGTTCAGTGCGGTGCTTGTGATCAGCGCGGTGTCCAGTAGTTCAGTGCGGTGCTTGTGATCAGCGCGGTGTCCAGTAGTTCAGTGCGGTGCTTGTGATCAGCGCGGTGTCCAGTAGTTCAGTGCGGTGCTTGTGATCAGCGCGGTGTCCAGTAGTTCAGTGCGGTGCTTGTGATCAGCGCGGTGTCCAGTAGTTCAGTGCGGTGCTTGTGATCAGCGCGGTGTCCAGTAGTTCAGTGCGGTGCTTGTGATCAGCGCGGTGTCCAGTAGTTCAGTGCGGTGCTTGTGATCAGCGCGGTGTCCAGTAGTTCAGTGCGGTGCTTGTGATCAGCGCGGTGTCCAGTAGTTCAGTGCGGTGCTTGTGATCAGCGCGGTGTCCAGTAGTTCAGTGCGGTGCTTGTGATCAGCGGTGTCCAGTAGTTCAGTGCGGTGCTTGTGATCAGCGCGGTGTCCAGTAGTTCAGTGCGGTGCTTGTGATCAGCGCGGTGTCCAGTAGTTCAGTGCGGTGCTTGTGATCAGCGCGGTGTCCAGTAGTTCAGTGCGGTGCTTGTGATCAGCGCGGTGTCCAGTAGTTCAGTGCGGTGCTTGTGATCAGCGCGGTGTCCAGTAGTTCAGTGCGGTGCTTGTGATCAGCGCGGTGTCCAGTAGTTCAGTGCGGTGCTTGTGATCAGCGCGGTGTCCAGTAGTTCAGTGCGGTGCTTGTGATCAGCGCGGTGTCCAGTAGTTCAGTGCGGTGCTTGTGATCAGCGCGGTGTCCAGTAGTTCAGTGCGGTGCTTGTGATCAGCGCGGTGTCCAGTAGTTCAGTGCGGTGCTTGTGATCAGCGCGGTGTCCAGTAGTTCAGTGCGGTGCTTGTGATCAGCGCGGTGTCCAGTAGTTCAGTGCGGTGCTTGTGATCAGCGCGGTGTCCAGTAGTTCAGTGCGGTGCTTGTGATCAGCGCGGTGTCCAGTAGTTCAGTGCGGTGCTTGTGATCAGCGCGGTGTCCAGTAGTTCAGTGCGGTGCTTGTGATCAGCGCGGTGTCCAGTAGTTCAGTGCGGTGCTTGTGATCAGCGCGGTGTCCAGTAGTTCAGTGCGGTGCTTGTGATCAGCGCGGTGTCCAGTAGTTCAGTGCGGTGCTTGTGATCAGCGCGGTGTCCAGTAGTTCAGTGCGGTGCTTGTGATCAGCGCGGTGTCCAGTAGTTCAGTGCGGTGCTTGTGATCAGCGCGGTGTCCAGTAGTTCAGTGCGGTGCTTGTGATCAGCGCGGTGTCCAGTAGTTCAGTGCGGTGCTTGTGATCAGCGCGGTGTCCAGTAGTTCAGTGCGGTGCTTGTGATCAGCGCGGTGTCCAGTAGTTCAGTGCGGTGCTTGTGATCAGCGCGGTGTCCAGTAGTTCAGTGCGGTGCTTGTGATCAGCGCGGTGTCCAGTAGTTCAGTGCGGTGCTTGTGATCAGCGCGGTGTCCAGTAGTTCAGTGCGGTGCTTGTGATCAGCGCGGTGTCCAGTAGTTCAGTGCGGTGCTTGTGATCAGCGCGGTGTCCAGTAGTTCAGTGCGGTGCTTGTGATCAGCGCGGTGTCCAGTAGTTCAGTGCGGTGCTTGTGATCAGCGCGGTGTCCAGTAGTTCAGTGCGGTGCTTGTGATCAGCGCGGTGTCCAGTAGTTCAGTGCGGTGCTTGTGATCAGCGCGGTGTCCAGTAGTTCAGTGCGGTGCTTGTGATCAGCGCGGTGTCCAGTAGTTCAGTGCGGTGCTTGTGATCAGCGCGGTGTCCAGTAGTTCAGTGCGGTGCTTGTGATCAGCGCGGTGTCCAGTAGTTCAGTGCGGTGCTTGTGATCAGCGCGGTGTCCAGTAGTTCAGTGCGGTGCTTGTGATCAGCGCGGTGTCCAGTAGTTTAGTGCGGTACTTGTGATCAGCGCGGTGTCCAGTAGTTCAGTGCAGTGCTTTTTTTGTTCATTTCAGTTCTTGTGATGCAGTTTATCAGGTAATATGATGTCACATATTAAGGATGGAAAAATAACACATATATTCGTAAAGTTTTACAGTGTACGATAATTTTTTCTGAAAATACGATAATTTTGAGGGTCCAGTACGATATTTCCACATTTCAGATCTGGCTGCACGCTGCACTGGTTTAACGTCAGCTTCCTGGAACGCTGAAGCGTGTGGCGCAGTTGCAACTGTCCTGCGTGAAAGTACTGCAATACGAGAGCGTTGCATCTTCATAAACAGAAAACGAACTTATTAATCATGCGCAGTCTTATACGTGGTACTGTACCCGAATAAAAATAAACCGATTCATTGAAAACGTTTGTTGAATAGACTGATGACGCATTTGCAGTTATGCTGGTAGTACATCAATCACCCTGCCAAGTGAAAAAAAAAAAAATAATAACTAAAATTACACTGCTGAGGGGCTGTGCGCGACCCCATTTTTATCGTGGCGACCCCAAGGTTGGGAACCGCCGATTTAGATAAATACATTTAATAGTTGTCTTACCTGAGTTGTTGCCCTTGTTTTGATGTGGTCTCCCTTCTGTTTTTTGTTTTCTCCCCTTCCTTTCTAGTTTAAATGCTTCTGGACCTCCTCAAGGATCCTTTCTCCAAGTAGATTGGTTCCCTTTCTGTTTAAGTGCAGTCCGTCCCGCGTATATAGATAGTCCTTGTTGTAGAATGTGCTCCAATGTTCAAGGAAGATGAAGCCTTCCTGTGTGCACCACGATTTCAGCCATGCATTTTGATTTGGTATTTCCAGCTGTCCATATGGTCCTTTGCAAGGTATCCCAGAAGATACCACAGTTTTGGTCTTGTCTTTTAATTTCCTTCCTAGCTCTCTGAATTTGTTTTGCAGGGATCTTGGCCTGTCTCTTCCAATGTTGTTTGTACCGATGTGGACTGACTACTACCGGTCGTCTCCTGTTCGCTCTAGGAGCCTGTCCACGTTCTCAGTGATGTGTGTGACAGAGGCTCCTGGAAGGCAGCACACTGTTGTAGTAAGGGGGTCCAGACTGCAAACTGAACTTGCTGTGTTTCTCAATATGGAGTCCCCTACAAACATGACCTCCCTTCTTTTTGCTGCCTGGCCAGCACTGTTTATAGGGTCCTGGATGTTGTTCCTTTCATTCTCTTGATATTGGTTTTAATCATCTACATTTTGAAGTGGTTCAAATTTGTTGGATGTTTGGATTCTGGTGGTTGTGTTTGACAAAGTTTATTTTTTTCCCTGCTTCTGAACCCAGCTGTTTCGACCCTCTTCCATCTCCCTGATGGCTTTCAGTCTGCTAGGGGTGCAGACTTCCATGAATTGTGGGTGTGCCAGCTCCTCAAGCTCCTGTTGCTGTCTCATTTCCTGCAGCTCCATTTCTAGCATACTTACTAGTTTAAGCAAGTCCTGGATCATGCGGCACTTTACACACACTTGGTTGAGCTCTGCTGGGTTTTCTCGGATTTCCCACAGATTACTGGCTTGAAGACCATGTTATTTTTTTTTTTTTTGGAAGTTTAGTTTAGCTTCTGCAGTTGTCCACCTGCTTTCAAACAGCTTCTAACTGCTCTGTACTGTTCCACGACTGTTCTTCTCCACTATGAGCTGTCCATCACGCTGTCGCTGGGAAGACTGCCTGGCTTTTGTCTGTATCTGTTGTGCTGCTGGCTCCGCCCTCCCCTTGTCTCAGAACTGCAGAATTTGAATCAGCTGCTCTGCTTCAGCTTGTTATCAGAAAAGACACGCAGCTGCAAGGCTTTAAGCTGCAGTGTTTTCTGATTAAAGCAAGGGTGTATTGTTTACCATTATGAGATGTGGATTGAAGCAGACTGGGGTCAATCAATCAATTAATCAATCAATCTTTATTATTGAAATTGCCCCAAAGCACTTTACATTGATAAATATTAAAAGTAGCAACAAGCAATAAAATAAAACCAGTAAAACAATAAAGAAGCTGATATATATATATAGAGGAATGAGAGAGAGAGAGAGTAGAGACTGCAGATAGATAGATCATTTTAAGATGTATAAGCTAGACTGTAAAATATATTTTTTAGTCTAGTTTTAAAAGCAATGTCATACAGATGTGTCCTTTACAGATGTCGGCAGTTCATTCCATAGTTTAGGGGCTTTATAGCTGAATGCTCTACCTGTGTTCTTTATAGCTGAATGTTCTACACCTGTGTTCTTTATAGCTGAATGTTCTACACCTGTGTTCTTTATAGCTGAATGCTCTACCTGTGTTCTTTATAGCTGAATGTTCTACACCTGTGTTCTTTATAGCTGAATGTTCTACACCTGTGTTCTTTATAGCTGAATGCTCTACCTGTGTTCTTTATAGCTGAATGTTCTACACCTGTGTTCTTTATAGCTGAATGCTCTACCTGTGTTCTTTATAGCTGAATGCTCTACCTGTGTTCTTTATAGCTGAATGCTCCACCTGTGTTCTTTATAGCTGAATGCTCCGCCTGTGTTCTTTATAGCTGAATGCTCCGCCTGTGTTCTTTATAGCTGAATGCTCTGCCTGTGTTCTTTATAGCTGAATGCTCTGCCTGTGTTCTTTATAGCTGAATGCTCCACCTGTGTTCTTTATAGCTGAATGCTCCACCTGTGTTCTTTATAGCTGAATGCTCCACCTGTGTTCTTTATAGCTGAATGCTCTACCTGTGTTCTTTATAGCTGAATGCTCCACCTGTGTTCTTTATAGCTGAATGCTCTGCTTGCGTTCTTTATAGCTGAATGCTCTGCCTGTGTTCTTTATAGCTGAATGATCTACCTGTGTTCTTTATAGCTGAATGTTCTACACCTGTGTTCTTTATAGCTGAATGCTCCGCCTGTGTTCTTTTCTGCACTGCTTACCTTTTAATTTTAACATGCATTCCTTGTCTGATGTAACAAAAAAAAGCCTTTTTCCTTTCTCCTTTAATGCTTATGGCCCGCCCATTAGTTTCTAAAATTGCCCTGATGTACTGTATCGTTTTGGAATTCTTCTTCAAAACAACCCTCTTTAATATAACACGCCAGATTCAACATGTGCAGTCTGCACTGTATGAGTGACATTCCTATTAAGCCAATCACAGCTCACAGAGGTAGTAAAATAACCAATCAAATAGCACACAGGATTCATTTTCTCACACACACACAGCACATCAAATTTTGATTAGGCTGGTGAAGCGAAGGCTTGTCTAAACTATTTATTTTACTTTATGTTAAATTTTACATCACTAGCGAAAAAGTAATTGGAGATGTCACGGAAGCAAAAGGTGGAGGAGGAACACAGAAGATTCCAAAATCATTAGCTAGATGATTATTTTTTCACTTAATCATTTTGACGCCAAGGAAACATGTCTGATTTGCAGTGGAACAGTTGCAGTTATGAAAGATTATAACATACAGTGTCACTATGACACGCTGCACAAAGCAACATATTCTGAGTTTACTGGAAATGAAAGAAGCTATGGAGTCTCAACAAAAGGAAAGGGTTTTTTAACTTCAAGAAGCCATGGAATGTGCAGAATTACCTTGGAAGAAACTAAGTGGTGGGATTACAACAGAGGATGCACCATGACTGAGCAAAGAGTGGACTGGCTAGCAGAGTGCTGGAGAACATTAAAGAAAGAAATGCAGAAGAACCCATTTTCTTACACGGATTCTGCATCAACAGGCATCCTGTGGAAAGCTGCAGAATTAGAACACGTAATGATCCAAGAGAAAAGACATGCCAAGTGTCCAGACAGAAGTCATAAAAAGGTTCATTTCATAGAGGTACTGTCAGTATCTTTTTATTCAGTGCTGTTAAAAACATTATATTTTGGAATATAAGTTAAATATTGAGACTCAGCATTATATACTTCAACATCTTTTTTTTACTGTTTGAGATTTCCATTGAAAGTAAAATATTCTTCTATATCCACTGTTTTATGATTTGTATTATTGTTTGCGGCGCAGATAAAAGCTCTGTGTATTAGTTATTGTTTTTATATTTTAAAAATCTCATGAGGATGCGTGACTGATCAGCTGGTGATTTATTTAACTAGCTGACAGTCACGCATCCTTATTAAACTCATGCAGACGGTGCCCATCTCCCGAGTTAATTCATTGATTAATTGTTGCTAATCGGGAGATGGTCACTGTATATAAACCTGCAGCTCTCTACCCTCAGGGAGGGTGTATTAGGAGTGAGAGCAGAGAGAGCAAGGGGAGAGAAAACAAAACTTAAAAACAACTGCTAAACCTTATTTGTTTATTTGTTTGGCCCTTGTGCCTTTTTGTTTGTTGTTTGTTTAATCCTTTTGTTTTGTTTTATTATTTAATAAAACGCTGCGCCGCTATGCTCAGCTTCACCATCGCCATCCATTGTTTTGTTTCTGTTACTTCCTGGTCCGTGACGCCACCTCACACGCCACTCAACAGCTGCTTGGCCACAATCCTCCGTTTGTGATATTGAGATTTTTGTCAGTGTTCTAGTGTAGCAATTCACTTGCTCCATAAAGTGGGTGTAAGTTTCACCCACCTGTCCCTTTTACTAGGGTCAGTAGCCTGGCCAGGTTAAAACTCAATTTCCCATAGTTCCTTACTATCAACCTCTGTTCATTCTCTCTCCCCATTGGTTCATTCATGGTATCCTCTCCTCCAAACTCAGAGCTCCTTGGAAGCCAAAACCTGTTTAAAGCTGGCTGGCTAGGCCAGGAGAGGCCTCCTGTTTTCTCTTTAGGAATCCATTTTTCAAACAGCCCATTACTAAATTACAGTGTAACTTTAACTTTATTTTAGATAAATACAGGCGCATCCACTTACTCTTTTGTTAATCTTGTACTTTGTCTAAACCTTTCTTTTTTGCTTACACTGTTACTTGTTTAAGTTTAGTGGCTGAACAAGCTCTGTTTTTGGTTTGTTTGTGTTAGCGTGTTCAGTCTCCATTTTGTTCCTGATTCTCCTGATAGTTTCTAAACAGCTGTTCACCAGTTCAACCTGGCACTACTCGACAGACTCACCATCTTCTACGATCGCTATTTTTTTTTTTTTTTTCTTCAATCTTCATCCATCATCATCAGTACAGGACTCTATTCGGGACTTTATTATTTCTTGGTGAGATTATTCCTTTTCTGTTTGCTGGGTTTTTTCTACTTTACTTTGATACTTTGGTTCCTGTAATTTTGGTTTTGTTCTTTTGTTACTTTGGATTACATGTGCATTGCTTCACTGGACTTGTTAGGCCTAAATTCCATTTATCATCCATTGCCATCAAGACTGTCTTTGTAATTGTTTTCCCTGTATACTTATTCATTCGCCTGTGTCTTTTTTGCCGGTTGGTGGGTTGGTTTTGTATTGGTGTGGTGTTTGTGTATGTGTGGGTTTATTGGAGGCCCACCGGACATCGGATTTATTTCGCTTTCGTATTAGTTTGTTTGGATGTTTGTTTAGTTCTCTTTACTTTCTGACTCACCTGTATCGTTCACTAGGTATTCTCTGCAATAAGTTGTTGTCCTTATATTTCATTTATTACATTATAGTTTACAACAATAAACCGTTTGTTCGTGAAATTGACACCTCTGACGTCCCTGCTTTTGCTGTCTGTCACTCTTGCTGACTTAGTTATAGATATTGGGCCAGTAGTATCTCCTTAGGGAGGACAGTACAACTGCCTCTCAGTTGTGCAGAGTGATTGTTACACTAGGAAAGCTGCTTCTAGTTAATACTCTTTCCAATATAATTCAGGCAGTAGCACCACTTCACACCTGTACCATTCTCTCAAACACCTCTCTCCTTGGTATACTAAAGATCTTAAAATTAAGGGACGTTGTTTGGAGCAGAAGTGGAAAACATCTGGGCTCTGTATTGACTTTGATATTTGGAAATTACATATCAAACAATATCAGACAGCACTGACTAATGCTAAAGCATCTTATTTTTCGGGTATTATTTCATCTGGTAAAATCGTCCAGCTGTTCTGTTTAAATCAATTAACAAACTTCTTAATCCTAAAGCAACAGGCTCAGTGCAGGATGATCAAACTGACAAAATTGAAGCGATTAGGGTTCAGATGTCCTCTACTACAACTGCTTGTGCTCCTTCAGAGTCCTGCATAATTAGCAGTGTAGCTGTTAGTTTTATGGAATTTACATCAGTGAGTGAGGCGGAGCTAAAGGCTGTGGTGTTGAAAATGAATTCCACAACCTGTAGTGTAGATCCCTGTAGTGCAGATCCCTGTAGTGCAGATCCCTGTAGTGTAGATCCATGGCCTACTTGGCTTATTAGGGAGTGCCTTCCTGTTCTGGTTCCAACCTTAACTTGCATTGTAAATTCCTCATTGACATCTGGAAGAGTTCCTTCTGCTTAAACCACTCCTGAAGAAACATAACCTCTCTCCTGAAGAACTTGAGAATTACAGGCCCATCTCCAACATCCCATTTCTTGCAAAACTGGTAGAAAAAGTAGCGGCAATCCAACTTGAGGATTATTTCTATAGAAATGAGATGTTGGGGAAGTTTCAGTCTGGTTTCTGTTCAGGACATAGCACAGAGACTGCGTTAGTAAGGGTCTGTAATGATCTCCTTCGGTCTGCTGATTCTGCTCAATTATCTCTTTTAGTTTTACAAGATCTTTCAGCCGCTTTTGATACTGTAGACCACAGAATCTTATTGGAGAGAATGTATAATCTTACTGGAATTGGAGGCATTGCCTTGGAGTGGTTTAGATCATATTTATCGTATTTTGTTTCTTTGGGTGACTCATTTTCTGAAACCGTTGATGTGAAGTACAGAGCTCCACAAGGCTCTGTGCTTGGCCCTTTGCTGCTTAGCTTATATATGCATCTGCTAATAAATACATAAATAAATAAATAAATAATAAATAAATAAATAAATAATAATAATAATAATAATGTGCCCCCTTGCATCCATCATTGCTACATACAACCTTGGATTTCACTGCTACGCTGATGACACACACATATACTGTTTATTTCCCACTACATCAGAAATGGCAGCTGCTGTTCTGTCTCACTGTTTGAGTGAGATCTAAGCATGGATGACTGCTAATGATCTGAAAATGAATCCACAAGAGACAGAGGTGCTGTTGGTTGGCTTCAGGCACAGTTTGGCTAAATCACCTTGTATTAATATTTCTTTTATGGTCATTTATTGAATCCCTCCAAGAGTGTGAAAAATGTGGGAGCTGTCATGGATTCTGAATTGTGTCTGATGCCCACATTAGTTTAGTAGTTAAGACCTCTTACTTTCAGCTTGTAATATAGCTAAACTGAGACCAATCTGGTCTGGCAAAGACGCTGAAATGTTGGTGAATGCTTTTGTGATGTCTAGCTTGGACTACTGTAATGCTCTATTTTCTGGCCTACCGGACTCCACATTACAGCGGCTCCAACTTGTTCAGAATGCGGCAGCTAGAGTTCTTACCAGCACGCGTCGCTCACAGGACATCACTCCTGTTCTCAAGAGCTTACCAGCACGCATCGCTCACAGGACATCACTCCTGTTCTCAAGAGCTTACCAGCACGCATCGCTCACAGCACATCACTCCTGTTCTCAAGAGCTTACCAGCACGCATCGCTCACAGCACATCACTCCTGTTCTCAAGAGCTTACCAGCACGCTCACACATCACTCCTGTTCTCAAGCTTACAGCACGCATCACTCACTGTTCTCAAGAGCTTACCAGCACGCATCGCCACAGCACATCACTCCTGTTCTCAAGTCACTGCACTGGCTTCCTATTAAATTCAGGATTGATTTTAAGATTCTGCTTCTTACTTATAAAGCCCTTCATGAATCTGGGTCTTTGTATCTGCAGGATCTGATTGTACCTTATACTCCCAGACGCACTCTACGGTCAGCAAGTGCTGATCTTTTGGTCATCCCTCTGTGGCAAAGTGGTAAGTGGTGTGTAGGTGTAGAGCAGTAATCCAACAATGAAATGACAGACAACAAAGTGCGGGTGAAATTAGTTCTGTTTCTTTTATTCCAGGGGTCTGATGACCAAACAGAAAACAAGTCTGAAGACTGGCAATACACAGCGATGTGCATTGCACAGGGAATGATAAAGAACATTGCTAATTGGAGGCCCGTAAGTTTATTATGCAATGACTGGAAAATTCTCTGCAAGATTTTAGTTAACCATTTGAAAAAAGCAATGGAGGTTTCGATATCGAAAGGGCAGTATTGTGGGGTGCCTCGGCGTAGAATATGTTCCAATTTGATTTAATGAGAAATATGTGTGATTTTAACAGAGTATGGAAACGTCCCATGTACATTATAAACTTGGACCAAGAAAAAGCCTTTGACAGGGTGAATCATGAGTATCTTTTTATAGTTTTAAAGTTTTTTTGGTTTACTGCAGGTTTTTTTTAATTGGATACGCATTTTATACAAGCTTTCTTTTAGATTATTTATTAATGGCTTTGTGGGTAACCATTTTTATGGTGAGACAGGGGTGTCCTTTAAGTCCTCTTTTATATGTTTTAGCGATACTCACTTTTAAGAACAATTCAAAACTTCTGCAGTATTAAAGGTATAACCGTCAGTCCGTCAGAAACAATACGTTTTATTTACTTACATCCATGGCAGTCAAACGGGTGGAAAATCCTTCCATTGTACAGCAATATGTTCAGCAACAATAACTCCATACAGCTTCATGCGAACAGTCTTCAGTTTAACTACAACTTATATCTTCTTCAGTTACAACTCTCCTATTTCTTATGTAGAAATTCATCTGTATTTCTGACTCTATGTATGATTTTAAACCATATCTGTATGGTCTATATCAGGGATGGCAAACCTTTTTTAGCTGGAGTGCCCAAAGTTAAAAAAAATTTTGTCACTAAGTGCCAAGGGGGCCAATGATTAATTAGGGGTGTAAAAGGTTATACGGCGGTTAAACGGTAACTTTTAAAACAATATTTACTTTCCTCTTTTGTAATTAAGTTTTTATTAAGCAAACATATCAAAAAAAGAGCAATCCACAACACAAAATTATCAAGAACATTACCTGAACTAGGACAGAACCCCTCCATCCGCCCTCATCCCCTCGCAACCTCCCCAAACCCTGAACCCCCCTCCCCCCTCTGTTGTCTGGAGAGCAGGTGTAGGGGAACAATATTTACATTCCTATGACTAATGGGACTTCTGCTGCTGAATATCCGCTGGTTCATAGTCAGTCATTTTTCGAGCAACACATGCAGCACTCATGTCATCTGTCAGCCTGTTGCGCATGTCTGATTTGATCAAATTCATGCCAGAAAAAAGCTGCTCACCCCCCCCCCCATCTACTCTATCACACTCAATCTGCTGTAGTGTTACATGCAGATCAGTGAATTCTCTTTTCCACACTGCACTTTCTTGAAATTCCAACAATTCAATTTCCAAACTTTCAAGTCCCAGCCATTCCAACTGGGAAATATTTAGCAGGTCAAACATGGCTGTGTCAGGACTGCTCATGAATGACAGTGTTGCCTCCGTGTTGTGGAACTGAATAAACCTGGCTGCAAATCCTTCACTTGAAGCCCCCACAATTTTGGAAAACTGATGGTAAACCTCCTGCAGATTACTGGGACTGTCTGCAAAGTGTGCAGATTTCTGCAAATGTGTTTTCAGGTTTGGGAAGTATTTGAGCTGTCCACAGTCAATGTCTCTTTCAAACACCTCTAACTTTCTTTCAAACGCCCTAATATCCCCAAACATGCTTTCAGCTGTTTTGCCAAAACCCTGCAATTTTTGGTTCATGTCATTAAAATCAACCCCATCCCACTCCTGTTCCCCGTTATACTTCTCACCCAGGGGATGTGTTTTCATTTCCTCATGTATCCTGTCTCACCCAGGGGATGTGTTTTCATTTCCTCATGTATCCTGTCTCACCCAGGGGATGTGTTTTCATTTCCTCGTGTATCCTGTCTCACCCAGGGATGTGTTTTCCTTTCCTCGTGTATCCTGTCTCACCCAGGGGATGTGTTTTCCTTTCCTCATGTATCCTGTCTCACCCAGGGGCTGTGTTTTCATTTGCTTGTATTCCGTCTCACCTCAGGGACTCCTACCTCCGCTACTGCAGTGGGATCACTCAACATTTTAACTTTTTCTTTTTTTAAATTTATTTTCAGTTTATTAAAAAAAAAAATTGTTTATTTTTTTTTTCCTTTTAAATACATTTATAAAACTCTGTTCTATGGTTCCTTTAACTGTTTAGGCAGCAATGAGGGATTTCTTTGTGCCTGTTTATGATTTTTTATTGTTTCCATTTATGATGATAAAACTACATCCTTTTTACATTTTGTACTTCTTTTGAGACATTTTTTCTTTTGTTAAATCCTTAGTTAAAATTATTAATTTACTTAACAGATTTTCCATTTTGGACTGGAACTCCTTACTTTTTTTTTTATTTTTTTTTAAAGCTTTGTTTTAAAAAGGATTTTGTTCTGATTTTAATTTCTTCCCAACAGCCGCCACTAAAATCATATAAAACTGAGTATCCAGCCATTATCATCTGCATTTTCATCCTCTTTATAACAGCTATACGGTGATTGGAAAAGGGAACAGGTACAAAGAGGGAGAGAGGAAGGGAGATATCTTGAATAAAAAGCAAATTAATTGACATAAAAGCAATCATTTTCCCAGCTGTGCCACACAGGTCACAGGTCACCAGGTTCTCACAGTCCCTCGAGAGATGACCAGTCTCCTCACATCTTCCACACTTCAGCACATCGCAGTCACTGGAAAGGTGGTCCAGGGAGCCGCACTTTCTGCACTGTATCGGCCTGGATAAAAACAATGCCCTGTCTGGTCCCATCATAAAGGCATTTGGTATGGGGTGCAGCACATGCTCTTCACCTTCTTCCTTTCACAGCCTCACCCAGAACTTCCAGCCTGCCATCCAAAACTTCTCCGTATCCAGCACTGGGAATGGTTCATTCAAAACCCCTCAGTATCCAGCACTGGGAACGGTTCATTCAAAACTCCTCCATATCCAGCACTGGGAACAGTTCATTCAAAACCCTCCGTATCCAGCACTGGGAACGGTTCATTCAAAACTCCTCCAGTATCCAGCACTGGGAACAGTTCATTCAAAACTCCTCCGTATCCAGCACTGGGAACGGTTCATTCAAAACTCCTCCGTATCCAGCACTGGGAACGGTTCATTCAAAACTCCTCCGTATCCAGCACTGGGAACGGTTCATTCAAAACTCCTCCGTATCCAGCACTGGGAACGGTTCATTCAAAACCTCTCAGTATCCAGCACTGGGAACGGTTCATTCAAAACCTCCTCCAGTATCCAGCACTGGGAACAGTTCATTCAAAACCTCTGAGTATCCAGCACTGGGAACGGTTCATTCAAAACCTCTGAGTATCCAGCACTGGGAACAGTTCATTCAAAACTCCTCCGTATCCAGCACTGGGAACGGTTCATTCAAAACTCCTCCGTATCCAGCACTGGGAACGGTTCATTCAAAACTCCTCCGTATCCAGCACTGGGAACAGTTCATTCAAAACTCCTCAGTATCCAGCACTGGGAACGGTTCATTCAAAACCTCTCAGTATCCAGCACTGGGAACAGTTCATTCAAAACTCCTCCGTATCCAGCACTGGGAACAGTTCATTCAAAACTCCTCAGTATCCAGCACTGGGAACGGTTCATTCAAAACCTCCTCAGTATCCAGCACTGGGAACGGTTCATTTAAAACTCCTCCGTATCCAGCACTGGGAACGGTTCATTCAAAACCTCCTCCGTATCCAGCACTGGGAACGGTTCATTCAAAACTCCTCCGTATCCAGCACTGGGAACGGTTCATTCAAAACTCCTCCGTATCCAGCACTGGGAACAGTTCATTCAAAACTCCTCCGTATCCAGCACTGGGAACAGTTCATTCAAAACCTCCTCAGTATCCAGCACTGGGAACAGTTCATTCAAAACCTCTCAGTATCCAGCACTGGGAACAGTTCATTCAAAACCTCTCAGTATCCAGCACTGGGAACGGTTCATTCAAAACCTCTCCGTATCCAGCACTGGGAACGGTTCATTCAAAACCTCTCCGTATCCAGCACTGGGAACGGTTCATTCAAAACTCCTCCGTATCCAGCACTGGGAACGGTTCATTCAAAACTCCTCCGTATCCAGCACTGGGAACGGTTCATTTAAAACTCCTCCGTATCCAGCACTGGGAACGGTTCATTCAAAACTCCTCCGTATCCAGCACTGGGAACGGTTCATTCAAAACTCCTCCGTATCCAGCACTGGGAACGGTTCATTCAAAACTCCTCCGTATCCAGCACTGGGAACGGTTCATTTAAAACTCCTCCGTATCCAGCACTCGGAACGGTTCATTCAAAACCCCTCAGTATCCAGCACTGGGAACAGTTCATTCAAAACCTCTCAGTATCCAGCACTGGGAACAGTTCATTCAAAACCCCTCAGTATCCAGCACTGGGAACAGTTCATTCAAAACCTCTCAGTATCCAGCACTGGGAACGGTTCATTCAAAACCTCTCAGTATCCAGCACTAGGAACGGTTCATTTAAAACCTCCTCCGTATCCAGCACTCGGAACGGTTCATTCAGAACCTCTGAGTATCCAGCACTGGGAATGGTTCATTCAGAACTCCTCCGTATCCAGCACTGGGAACGGTTCATTGATAATCTCGCAGTGTTTGCTTAGAAGACAATGCTATTCACTTCAACACTTTCATTGCAAAAAATCCAGATACCATTCTTACCTCAAGCTGGAATACTGGGATGACCTGGAAGTTGTTCCATTCCTGGGTCGTCTTTACTTCCTGGTATCTCTTCCAGAACCGATCCAGATATTGTAGGATTTTCAGACTGACGTCAAACTCTCTTGTTCCAAACTGGTGGATGAGGGCCTATACTGCTCTGGGTGACAGACCCAGAGACTCTTTTAGCAGTCTCTTGCTGACGAATTTATGAGACAGGATTTAATCCACGTCCCTTGTGTATCTAATGCAAACTATGTTTCTATGTTTCAGGACAGAAGCCGGTCTCACTTTGCCGGCTCCCCCTGTTACTACGCTTGAAAAAGATCTGGGAGCTGCCATCGTAGCAGTGCCAGACCAAACAAACAAACAAAAGAACAAAAACGCTAATTAACTAGCAGCAAACCCCCCCCAAGGAATATTGGTCAGTTCATAAGCAGTTGCCTGTCAACCATTTAGACAGACGCTGCTTAGACAGACCCTGTCCCAGGGACTTGGCTATGGAACAGACAAAGAATTGTTCTGACTGCCTCCAGCTTTTAGTCTGTCAACATAGTATGCTAACGTCCGCACTGGACAAAGCGTATGGAGCAGACGCTCCCTGTCAGATTGGAAAGGAGGGGGATGGAAATCCTCCAACTCCACCGACTGGTTAACAAGAAAAGCCAAGATGATTTTCAGCAAAAGGCCGGGTTAGTATGAAGGGTAACCTTCGTTCTGGCCTCAGAAAAAATTAGACAGGCTTTCAATAATGAAAATGCTTGCATTTCGCTCACCCGCTTAGCGGAGGTGATTGCAAGCAAGAAAGCCACCCTGAAAGACAAAAATTTGAGCTCAGCTGAGTGCATCGGCTCAAACTGAGGTTTCATCAGTACATTAAGCACCACATTCGACCTCCAACGAGGAACTACATCCTTCACCGATGGCCTAAGCCACCGGCTGACTTTCAAAAATTGCCCGCCTGGAAATGAGCTCCTGGGGAGAATGATATTTTACATGGCACACCAAGATAGCTGCCAAATAGACTTTTAAAGTAGAGGGGATTTCCCTTCATCAAAAAGGTCCTGTAATTGCAGTATAACTGCCATGGGGCATGTTGTGGGTTCAAACCCACGAGACAAGCACCACGCCAGAAACACGCCCCACTTGTACCCATATTGGGAAGGGGTAGAGGCTGCTCTGGCGTTTTGCAGGGTGTCAGTCGCCCTGTTTGATAACCCCAGGTGGCTCAAATGCAGCCATTCAGGGGCCAGACCCAGAGCCGTAAGCTCGATGGGTTGGGGTGCCACAAAGTGCCCTGCGCCTGGCTGAGCAGGTCACAACGCATCGGCAGCTCCCACGGCTGGTCACTGAGGAGTTCCATCAGGGAGGAGAACCAAACTCTCCTGGGCCAGTATGGAGCTACTAGGAGCACCCTGGCCCGGTCCTTTCTGATCTACTCCAGACATAGCTGGAGAAACGCAAGTGGTGGAAATGCTTAGAGTGACGTGCTGGCCACAGGTGTGCCAGTGCATCTACTCCCAGAGGTCCCTCGTCTCTCTTTATGGAGAACCTTCAGGCCCAGCCGATGTAGGTGGTTGGTGACAAGCTCTGTGTGCTCATTCCCTGTGCTGGAGACCTGGTTAACCACAAGGGTCTGTTGTAGCTTCCCAGGCGTGTGTTAAACCATCACTGCTTGTTCGGGCACACCACATCCTTGGATAGCAAAGACAAATTGGCAGGCAAAGGGTGTGTAGTGATGGCTTTCTGCATTAGGTATTAATTATGTTATTAATTATAAGTTTTACATTATGTGTGTGTGTGTGTGAGTTGTTTTTAATCATGTTTAAATTGTGTGTGAATGTGTTTTTATAGTCGTTTTAATGTGCTTACTAATTCAGTTGCTTTAATATGCTTTTATATTGTTTCTATACAGTGTTGTGTAAGTTTTGAGTTCTTTCATTTCCCATCGGCAAAACCAGCTACATGCAGTTTTGCATAGCCTAACACGACTCAGAGTCACAGATGGGTGTCTGAGCTGAACGCCTAAAGGCAGAAGATTAGCAGAGATAGCATGAGATGGGGAGGGAACTGAAAGACAAGATGGATGCGCCCTGCTAGGTACAATGTGGTATTCAACCCCCACTTTTCCCCTGAAGGGAATGTGCCATGATAGAGTGGAAACCCCTATCATTGGACAGAAGTAAGACAAATGGGAGTGGAGTCAACAATTGTTTACAAAGGTATAAATGCTTGTCAGTCTTTTCGAATTGACTCCATGGATATCCCTGCTTTCTGATACAAACATATCCTGCACTGAGCTGTACTGAGGTCTGGTCCAAAGTCAGTTTAAATCTTGTGCTTATATGATTGCACTAGAGGTATACCTTTCTTGTATATAAAGTGTTTTTGAATCAAAAAACATTTGTCAGCTCAATTTTTTCACTACAGGTGCCTGTGACAGAGACAGAATGAAACTTAACTGCAAATCTCCCTCCCTGTGAGGGCGCTGTGGAAAGGAACAGCATGCCCTGGACTGGACGGTCTGACAATTCATTCCAGGACAAGGTGGAAGTTGGCCATCTGGAAAGGGCGCGCCACAGTACACTAAGTTATCGCCCCAGACAGGAAGCGATGTGGCGATCGTGGATTGGAGAAAGCGATTGCACTCCTTAACCAAGGAGGTGTGACTGACGATACTTAAGGGGACATGGCTGAGAGTTCTATTCCTTTGTTATGGTTACGGACGCACCAAAAGGACAGTGAGAAAGTACTGTGAGTGTTTGTTTGTTTTGTCGTGTCTTGTTTGTTATTATTAGACGGCTAAACACGCACCAGGAGCTGTCGCTAAGGCCAGCCCGAACCCGACACCACTGCATGACTGTTCACAAAATAAATAGCATTTCACAACTTACACGTTAGCACTCACTTTGGACTTGTGACCATGTTGTGTCTTGTGTGTGTATTTACTGTGTTATTGTTTCAGGACTAAAGCCCTGGGGTTATACTGAGTAGTACACATCATTGTGTACTACCATTTGCTATTATTTACAGTTGTCAAGTGACTTTGGGATTATAAATAAACCCCATTGCACCTGGAATACCGTTGCCTGTCTTTCATTGATCACCGCTGCACTTCTACACCTGCACACTGCAACCACTTTGCCACAGTGCCCCTACTGGCGGAAAATGGTTCAGACCCAGCTTGGCCGGTTCGAACACCTTGTAAAGAGAGTCTGGCGAACGGAAACGCCGCAGCCGTAGCTAAGTGTTCCCATGTGGACTGGAGTTTGAATAGAAGAGGGGCAGCGGAAGCAACAGTCGGCTTCTTGTCATAAATACAGCCTCTCTTCCTTTACTGCAGGCCAGGGAGCCCGCTGCATCAGAGGCATAAGCTCTGCTGATAAGGACAGCTGTGCCACAGGAACACTGTCCGATTCTGCATCCTCTGATGGGAAAACTGAGTCTTGATCATCAGCCTCCTCAGAGGCGATGATTGACAGCATATCGCCCTCCAGATCACAGGCCTCCCTCTGCAAAGGTGCAGCTGGGCTCCAGATCACAAGCCTCCCTCTGCAAAGGTGCAGGTGGGCTCCAGATCACAAGCCTCCCGCTGCAAAGGTGCAGGTGGGCTCCAGATCACAAGCCTCCCGCTGCAAAGGTGCAGGTGGGCTCCAGATCACAAGCCTCCCGCTGCAAAGGTGCAGGTGGGCTCCAGATCACAAGCCTCCCGCTGCAAAGGTGCAGGTGGGCTCCAGATCACAGCCTCCCGCTGCAAAGGTGCAGGTGGGCTCCAGATCACAAGCCTCCCGCTGCAAGGTGCAGCTGGGCTCCAGATCACAAGCCTCCCGCTGCAAAGGTGCAGATGGGCTCCAGATCACAAGCCTCCCGCTGCAAAGGTGCAGGTGGGCTCCAGATCACAAGCCTCCCGCTGCAAAGGTGCAGGTGGGGTGGGAAGAAGGGTAGCCGGTGGAACACTCTTGCAGCAGTTCAGCAAGGATAGCCTGCTAGCATGACACAGCTTCCCATATCTTATTATTATTATTATTATTAATTTCTTTGCAGATACCCTTACCCAGGGCGACTTCAGTTCTAATAAGAGCAAATACAAAACACAGCACAATTTCATATCGATGCAGTTCAAGAGCAGATAAGTGTTGATAGATACATCAGGGTTAGATACGAGTGCAGGTGAAATACAAAGTACTGCAGATTGGGTGAAGTGCAGGATTAAATATGGGAAAATAGGGAGCAGATAAGTGCAAGTTAAAGTGCATTAAAGGCAGAGTGCTATATTGTCCAGAAGGGGAGAGTTGAGTTTTACAGGTGTTGTCTGAAGAGGTGTGTCTTGAGGAGGCGCCGGAAGGTGGTGAGGGACTGGGCAGTCCTGACATCCATAGGAAGGTCGTTCCACCACAGCGGAGGAGGCAGAGGAGCGTAGAGGAGGTACAGCCAGTCTTCTAGTGCAGGCGGAGTGGAGAGTTCGGGTGGGGGTGTAGGGAGAGATGAGGGTCTGGAGGTAGCTAGGTGCAGTCTGGTCAAGGCATCTGTAGGCTAGTACAAGTCTTGAACTGGATGCGAGCGGTGATCGGGAGCCAGTGGAGTGAGCGGAGCAGTGGAGTTGCGTGGGAGAAGCGAGGCAGAGAGAACATCAGGCGAGAAGCAGAGTTCTGGATGAGCTGGAGCGGACGGGTGGCAGGCGCAGGGAGGCCGGCCAGGAGAGAGTTGCAGTAGTCTAGACGGGAGAGTACCAGGGCCTGGACGAGGAGTTGCGTGGAGTAGTTGGTGAGGAAGGGTCGTATTCTTCGTATGTTGCTCAGGAGAGGTCAGAGTTTGTGAGGGGAGAGAAGGAGGAGAAGGAGGGTGAGTTAGTAGAGGTGACAGAGGGTGTTGGGGTTGGAGCGGGAGGGGGTGGGGGAGGGAGAGGTGTTTGTGGATATCAGAGATTGTAGAGGAGAAGAAACAGGCAAAGTCGTCACAGGAGATGGGGGGATTGAGGAGGGAGGAGAAGGTAGATTCGGGGATTGTTAGTGGAGGATTGGATAATAGATTGGAAATAGGAGCTTTTAGCAGAGGAGAGAGTAGAGGAGAAGGAGGGAACGGTAGAGGTCTAGGGCAGCAGGGAGTTTGGTTCTCTTCCAGAGGAGACCCAGGGTTGGGGAAGGGATGGGCGGGCAGGTCGAAAGGTGAAGGGGCAGAGGGAGTCGAGGGAGGAGAGGAGGAGAGGGTGGAGGTAGCAGAGTCTACAGAGTTGGGAGAAGAGTAGAGGGAGGTGAGAGAGAGTGGTGGATGCAAGGACAGAGGGGAGAGGGATCGGAGGTTATGGCGGGAGGTGGCAGTGGGGGTAAGAGGAGCAGGGAGAGAGGGAGAGACAGAGAAAAAGAGATTAAATAGTGATCAGAGAGATACAGAGGGGTGACAGAGAGGGTGGAGGGGCAGCAGGAGAAGGTGAGGTCCAGTTGACGGCCAGCTTTGTGGAGGAGGGGATGGAGAGAGAGAAGTTGAAGGAGAGGAATGAATCCAGCAGAGTGGGTGGGGTTGGAGAGATGGATATTGAAATCACCCAACAGGACAGTTGGGGTAGACACAGAGGGGAGGGAGGAGAGGAGATAGTCGAGTTCATCGAGAAAGTGAGTGAGAGGTCCAGGGGACAGTACAGTACAATTAGCAGTTGACAGGGAGAGGTTAGTTGGACAGCATGAAATTCAAAGGTGTTATTATGTTTATTTAGCAGACGCCTTTATCCAAGGCGACTTATAGAGGCTAGGGTGTGTGAACGATGCATCAGCTGCAGAGTCACTTACAAGTGCATCTCACCCTAAAGACGGAGCACAAGGAGGTTAAGTGATTTGCTCAGGGTCACACAATGAGTCAGTGGCTGAGGTGGGATTTGAACAGAGGACCTACTGGTTCCAAGCCCTTTCTTTAACCACTGGACCACACAGCCTCCTATAACAGAGAGTGAGGAGAGAAAAGAGTAAGGAGGTGTCCTGTCTGCCGAACATGAGTGGCAAGCTTTCTTCCTTCTCTGCTTGGGAGGAGAAGGGGAAGGGGAACTGTAGGAAGATGCTGAGGAGGATCGACTGGGCTCCTTCGAATGTGACTCCTATCCTCCCTTGACCCACACCCATGGGAGGAGGGTCCAGCCTCACTGTGGCGATGCCGAAGCTGAGCAGGAAACGCCCCTTGAATGACAGGCCACTGACTCTCAAATGTACGCTTGGAGAAGGGGCACAGAAACCACATGAAGTGGAATCTGTCAGGGCTCTTTGAGCATGCTCAGGGCCCAGACAGACAGTGTACTTATTGTGCCCATCCTTTGCAGGCAGCTTGTCCTTGCAGGAGACACTAGGTGCACTCGGTACCAACACAGTGCACTCGGTACCGACATGAAGCGGGGCGACAGTGTCGCAGTTACCGTTAGTGGTGTATTAGTGTGCTGATAGCGATACTAATACAGCAACGAGCTGCTAAGTAGGCACGCCCACAGAAGCTGCTCGGGTTTGCTTAAAATGAGAGAGAGAGAGAGAAACACAATATTAATACATTATAATAATATCAAAATAATATACAATATATTTTACACACAACCGGAACACAAAGCAAACACGCTGACAAGTAAAAACATATATATATATATATTTAAACTCCGAGTAGAATTTTGCGCAGCCGAAGGAGTGTTAAGGATCCCAGGAAGGATGACACTGGATCCGCAGGCTTCTCGCGAGGCTAAAAAATGTGAAAGAAAGGTAATTAGAAAGGTGATAAAATGATATCAACGCTCTCTCAAGCACTCAGTCTCAGCTGAAAAGGAAAATGACGTTGTTGTCAGTGTGTGCAGCTCCTTTATGCTCTCAGGGGCGGAGCAGCAGACGCGTCACTCTGCTCTGTTGAAAGTCTTTGGTATAAACAAATTCTCTTCTATATACACAAGATAGTCAACTCTGCCTTTTCTTCCGTCCCTAATGAAGCGGTGCATCGTGGGAATTCAAAGAGTTCCGGTAGCGACTTCTCCCCTATCTGTATAATGTAAAATCTGCCTCATTTCCTATTCCAAGCCTTCTCTTTTTAAAACAATTGCATTTTTAAACAAGATTCACCTAGATGTATTTAGAGACACCCCTCCTTAACACATATGTGTTATTATTTCTACAATCAATGTTTTCACCTGGCCTGACGAGCTCTTTATCGCAGAAGTGCTGTCCGATATTGCCACTGTCATGCATATTCATGAGCAATCAAGACTGGGGCGTGGTTTGGTTGTCAAGGATAGACAACATCTAGTACTACAGTACGCCTCGGAGGTTGTGGCAATATTGAAAAAAACAGTAACATCTCCTTTTCATTTTTCCACGGATGATCTTTTGATATCCATAAATCAAATATGATGTTTTAAGAGGATATAAATAAAACATACATCAAATACATTAAGAACTACTATTGTTATAGTATTCAAAACTGTTCAGTCATGAATTGCAATCGTAACTGAGAACTAAGCTAAGAATATAAATACAAGCTGATCATTTAAGAGAGATGTCAATTTACATCTTTTTAAATGAAGCAGTTGCTTTAATTAAAAAGACATAAACATACAAAGTATTTAATAATAGACGCTATTTTCAATAATAGACATTGTATTTTTAATAATAGACACTTAAAGAAACTCCGGTATGCTCAACTAGCCACTGAAGCAGAACAGTGAGGATGGAGAGTCCGGGTTTACCCAGTGGAAGTGGGTTGTCGAGGATTTGTGGTACACTCTACAACCCGGTTTCTCAGAGACGCCGGATTCAGTGGCCAAGAGTTGCGTTGCACAGTGAAGAACTTATCTGAAGCAGCAGAGAGGAGCAGCAACTGGCTGTGGTTGAGAAGGAAAGATTCTGGCTGGGGATCTCAAGCACAATAGAAAGAAAGAAACGCTGATGTACGGGTAAGTAAGCTGGGCTGAGTTCAGTGGGGATGGAGGGTGTGACGCTGGGATGCCAGATTCACCGTCGAGCCCTCTTGAGGTGTCGTGGGCTAGTCGATGAAACACCGAGGATGGAAGGTGCCCACTTATTATTATTTATTTCTTAGCAGACGCCCTTATCCAGGGTGACTTGAAGACCCCAGAGATGTACCCTACTTAGCTCAATCCAGACGGTTGTCATGCTGATGCTCTGGGGAGACCGCACTATGGTTGATCCCCGGAGCCAGCATCGCAGCCGTTGTGTGTGCTGATGCACTAGGGAGGCAATAAGCTGATCCCTGGAGCCAGCATTACACTTCAGCCATCAACACCAGACAGAAGGATATCTACATCATCATATGGAAGGAAACGCAAATGGATGGAGACACAGATGGATCACATTAGTTTATTGTAAAGCTACGTCTTAGTTGGTGCTTATCTTGGTGAGAGCCGAGTTCAAATCAGCATGAAGTTTTAACATCTACTCTCATGTAATGGAAATCATGAAGATCTGGATACGTCCAGTGACTGCTGTGAATAGTGCAGCTGGCAACAAGGGAAATACCTTGTGACAGCCTGGAGAGACTGACAGGAGGAAAGAAACCACAATCGGGCTGGCAAGGGTTAGCTACCCTTGTCGGCAGTATCCAGCTCTGTGTTTACAGGATGCTGGAGACACCCGCACAAGGCTTCTAAGAAATTAAAGAGAAAAATACCCATAGAGTCTGCGAGAGCGGGGGCGGAAGATGGCTCAACGTTGGACAACACGGTTAGCGAAAGGAAACGGATATGAGTATGGAGAGTACTTCACAAAAGACTAGTTCAAGATCTGCAGTTAGCAAAGACATGGAACTCCAGGTTTGTGTCTGCGGCTGGAGCAAGGCGACATCGGTCAGGGGTTTGAAGATTCATCAAGGGAGAATGAAATGCTTTGAGGGAGAAGGGACAAGGGCCTCGCATTGATCAGTACTTCTTACGAAGTCAGTCGAATGAAATCCAGCGACAGGAGACAAACCACAGTTCACAGGATATCAGCACCCCTGTCATAGACATGAGGAGGACTTGCATGGAGACAGTTAGTGATGAACCTAATGATCCTTGTGAACCCGGTCAGACAAACCAGCATAAGAGAGAAAAGAACCTCAACGGGCACAAGCCTGGAGTTAAATGGCCAAGAGCTTGTGAGAAAACTGTGTGGGACACAGTAAACACAGATCTCTGCTTTGCATTGGAAAGGTTAAGTGGAACAGTTGAAAAGAAGCTGGATAAATTTGGGGATATCATCTACGATATGGAAGCGAGAGGTTTGGAGTTGAAAAAAGGAAGGAAAAAGTACAAACTATTCCTGGAAAGTCTAGACGGCAGCAGGAGATTGAACGCTTAGTTAGAGAAAGGAGACAGCTGAGGAAGCAATGGAGAAGAGCAGAACAAAGTCAGAGGGAGGGCCTCAATCTCTTACAAAGGGTCATAAAAGATAAGCTTGCAACATTGCGCAGCGCTGAGCGCCTACGGAAACGCTACAAAAAGAAGGAGCATGCGAGAACTAACTTTTATAAAGACCCATTCAAATTTGTAAAGAAGTTATTCACCAGTGAGAAGAATGGCACACTAAAAGCATCTAGGTTTGAGCTGGAGAGATATTTGGAGGAAACACATACAGATTCAAAAAGGCAGGAGATGGTACGACGGGGATCTAAAGGACACAGTTCGTGTGGGAGAAGCAGTGGAAAGGTTGAAGAGCATAGCAGCGCTTTAGCAGGCAAACTAAAACTCTGCGGCTTTCAGTTTGGTCTACTGCCGAGGTTGCTGTGGCCACTGACTGTGTACGAGGTTTCTTTGACAACAGTAGAGAAGCTGGAAGCTTTAATCAGTTCATACATCAGGAAATGGTTGGGAGTTCCACACTGCCTCAGCAGAGTGGAACTTTATGGTAAAGGAATACTGCAGCTACCAGTCTCCCCTGTAAGCGAGGAGTTTAAGTGCGCCAATGTCAGACTGGAAATGACATTAGTAGAGTCACGCGACAAATGCGTAAGGGAGGCAGCACCTGTGTTGAAAACTGGAAGAAAGTGGGCGGCAAAGAAAGCTGTGGAGGATGCAGAGGCTGCCCTTCGAATTGGTGATATCATGGGGCAAGTTCAGCATGGAAGAAGAGGGGGTCTTGGTCTCAGTTCAGCTCCTCCTACATGGCACAAGGCAGCCCCAGCTCAATGGAGGAAGCTGGTTGTCAACAAGGTGCAAAAGCAGGAGGAGAGGATGAGGTACGTAAACACAGTTTCCCAGACCAAGCTGGGAGAATGGATGAGATGGGAGAGTGTGGAACAACGCAAGATTGGCTGGCAAGACCTATGGTCAATGGAACAGAGCAGGATCGGTTTCCTCATCAGGTCAACATATGATGTTCTCCCATCACCACAGAACGTAAACCTCTGGGTAGGAGAGGATCCCTCATGTCCTTTGTGTTCATCACCTGCAACATTAAGGCACATTTTGACAGGATGTAAGGTGGCTCTTAGCCAAGGACGGTTTACTTGGCGCCATGACCAGGTGCTGCGATGTTTGGCCTTACCACTGGAAGACAAGCGTAACATGACCAATAAGTTGCCACCAGTTCCATCAAAACATTACACACAAAAGACAACATTCCTCCGCCCAGAAGAGCAACCACCAAGAAAAGGCGTTAAAACCAATCCTCGCCCAGGACAACTGGAAGCTGCTAGAGACTGGAAAATGCTGGCAGATGTTGGTCAACGGCTTATTTTTCCACTTGAGATTGCCACCACTAACCTTCGACCAGATATTGTCTTGTGGTCTGGATCAGCACGCCTTGTTCACCTGGTAGAGTTAACAGTGCCATGGGAGGATGCTGTAGATGAGTCGTATGAGAGGAAGAAACTCTGGTATGTTCAACTAGCCGCTGAAGCGGAACAGCGAGGATGGAGAGTCCTGGTTTACCCAGTGGAGGTGGGTTGTCGAGGATTTGTGGCACACTCTACAACCCGGTTTATTAGAGACGTCGGATTCAGTGGCCAAGAGTTGCATCACACAGTGAAGAACTTATCTGAAGCAGCAGAGAGGAGCAGCAACTGGCTGTGGTTGAGACGGAAAGATTCTGGCTGGGGTTCTCAAGCACAATAGAAAGAAACACTGATGTATTGGTAAGTAAGCTAGGCTGAGTTGAGTGGGGGACGGAGGGGGGTGATGCTGGGACGCCAGAATCACTGTCAAGCCCTCTTGAGGTGTCATGGGCTTGTCGACGAAACAAAGAGGATGGAAGGTGCCCACTTGAAGACCCCAGAGATGTACCCTACTTAGCTCAATCCAGACGGTTGCTGATGCGCTGGGGAGACCGCACTATGGTTGATCCCCGGAGCCAGCATCGCAGCCGTTGTGTGTGCTGATGCACCAGGGAGGCAAATAAGCTGATCCCTGGAGCCAGCATTACACTTCAGCCATCAACACCAGACAGAAGGATATCTACATCATCATATGGAAGGAAATGCAAATGGATGGAGACACAGATGGATCACATTAGTTTACTGTAAAGCTACGTCATAGTTGGTGCTAATCTTGGCGAGAGCCGAATTCAAATCAGCATGAAGTTTTAACATCTACTCTCGTGTAATGGAAATCTTAATAATGCGTAATCAATGGATCATACATATCAGGAGAAAGGATATGAAACAGACTTCAACCAAATGACAAGCTTCTTAAGGAATACATATTTTTAAATGAAGCAGTTGCTATTAATTAATAGATTAACAATAAATAGACATATAGACGCAAAAGGATATTATTAAAAAAACTACAATGTCTATTATTAAACATACATTATTATTAAAAATAGTGTCTAGCATTAAAAATGCACTGCCTATACTGAATGTCTTTTTATTTATTAATAGCAACTGCATCATTTCAAAATATGTAAATTTGACATAATATGTAAAAGGGTATTAACATAGAATTAAATCTGAAACAATTTATATTTATCCCAATTCAAAACATCAGACATTATGTCAATTCGTACTGATAAACATTAAAAACAGATGTATAATTTAGACAATAGATGCCGCTTATTAGCAACTCTAATAAAGACAACTTTTGGTTATTAACGTTTTTACAGGAACCTGTGGTTTTTCGCTTATTAACAACTTTCAGATAATGTCCACCTTTAGAGGACTACCAAGCAGCATCTACTGTATATAAATAAAAAGCTGAATTCAGGAGTTGAAAAACTTACAAAAGATCATCCCGCGGAAAACTGAAAAGGGAGATATTCCTTTTTATTCTGTTTTGCCACAATTAAATGCGGAACACCTCCGAGGCATTTGTACTATTTGTAGTGGTGATTGCAATAATAATAATAACAATAATAATGATAATAATAGGCCTAACCTGCTACCAAATCAAACCATGCCCCGGTCTTGACTGCTCATGAATATGCATGACGGTGGTAATTTCTGTCAGCACTTCGGTGATAAAGAGCTCGTCAGGCCAGGTGAAAACATCGATCTCTAAATAAATCCAGGTGAATCGTGTTTAAAAATGCAGTCGTATTATAAAGACTTGGAATAGTTAATAAGGCAGATTTTACATTATACAGGGGAAAAGTCGCTACCGGAACTCTTTGGATTCCCACAATGCACCGCTCATGCACAGACGGAAGTTCCAGTTTTAAATCAGTGGAGCTGACCATCCTCTGTGTGTGTGTGTGTGTGTAGAGAAGATCTGCTGGTATAAATGTGTAGAGAAGATCTGCTGGTATGAATGTGTAGAGAAGATCTGCTGGTATGAATGTGTAGAGAAGATCTGCTGGTAATGAATGTGTAGAGAAGATCTGCTGGTATGAATGTGTAGAGAAGATCTGCTGGTAATGAATGTGTAGAGAAGATCTGCTAGTATGAATGTGTAGAGAAGATCTGCTGGTAAGAATGTGTAGAGAAGATCTGCTGGTATGAATGTGTAGAGAAGATCTGCTGGTATAAATGTGTAGAGAAGATCTGCTGGTATGAATGTGTAGAGAAGATCTGCTGGTATAAATGTGTAGAGAAGATCTGCTGGAATGAATGTGTAGAGAAGATCTGCTGGTAAGAATGTGTAGAGAAGATCTGCTGGTATGAATGTGTAGAGAAGATCTGCTGGTATGAATGTGTAGAGAAGATCTGCTGGTAAGAATGTGTAGAGAAGATCTGCTGGTATGAATGTGTAGAGAAGATCTGCTGGTATAAATGTGTAGAGAAGATCTGCTGGTATGAATGTGTAGAGAAGATCTGCTGGTATAAATGTGTAGAGAAGATCTGCTGGAATGAATGTGTAGAGAAGATCTGCTGGTATAAATGTGTAGAGAAGATCTGCTGGTATGAATGTGTAGAGAAGATCTGCTGGTATGAATGTGTAGAGAAGATCTGCTGGTATGTGTGTAGAGAAGATCTGCTGGTATGTGTGTGTAGAGAAGATCTGCTGGTATAAATGTGTAGAGAAGATCTGCTGGTATGTGTGTAGAGAAGATCTGCTGGTATGTGTGTGTAGAGAAGATCTGCTGGTATAAATGTGTAGAGAAGATCTGCTGGTATGAATGTGTAGAGAAGATCTGCTGGTATGAATGTGTAGAGAAGATCTGCTGGTATGAATGTGTAGAGAAGATCTGCTGGTATGAATGTGTAGAGAAGATCTGCTGGTATGAATGTGTAGAGAAGATCTGCTGGTATAAATGTGTAGAGAAGATCTGCTGGTATGTGTGTGTAGAGAAGATCTGCTGGTATGTGTGTGTAGAGAAGATCTGCTGGTATAAATGTGTAGAGAAGATCTGCTGGTATGAATGTGTAGAGAAGATCTGCTGGTAATGAATGTGTAGAGAAGATCTGCTGGTATGAATGTGTAGAGAAGATCTGCTGGTATGAATGTGTAGAGAAGATCTGCTGGTAATGAATGTGTAGAGAAGATCTGCTGGTATGTGTGTGTAGAGAAGATCTGCTGGTATGAATGTGTAGAGAAGATCTGCTGGTATGAATGTGTAGAGAAGATCTGCTGGTATGAATGTGTAGAGAAGATCTGCTGGTATGAATGTGTAGAGAAGATCTGCTGGTATGAATGTGTAGAGAAGATCTGCTGGTATGAATGTGTAGAGAAGATCTGCTGGTATGAATGTGTAGAGAAGATCTGCTGGTATGAATGTGTAGAGAAGATCTGCTGGTATGTGTGTGTAGAGAAGATCTGCTGGTATGAATGTGTAGAGAAGATCTGCTGGTATGAATGTGTAGAGAAGATCTGCTGGTATGAATGTGTAGAGAAGATCTGCTGGTATGAATGTGTAGAGAAGATCTGCTGGTATGTGTGTGTAGAGAAGATCTGCTGGTATGAATGTGTAGAGAAGATCTGCTGGTATGAATGTGTAGAGAAGATCTGCTGGTATAAATGTGTAGAGAAGATCTGCTGGTATGAATGTGTAGAGAAGATCTGCTGGTATGAATGTGTAGAGAAGATCTGCTGGTATGAATGTGTAGAGAAGATCTGCTGGTATGAATGTGTAGAGAAGATCTGCTGGTATGAATGTGTAGAGAAGATCTGCTGGTATGAATGTGTAGAGAAGATCTGCTGGTATGAATGTGTAGAGAAGATCTGCTGGTATGAATGTGTAGAGAAGATCTGCTGGTATGAATGTGTAGAGAAGATCTGCTGGTATGAATGTGTAGAGAAGATCTGCTGGTATGAATGTGTAGAGAAGATCTGCTGGTATGAATGTGTAGAGAAGATCTGCTGGTATGAATGTGTAGAGAAGATCTGCTGGTATGAATGTGTAGAGAAGATCTGCTGGTATGAATGTGTAGAGAAGATCTGCTGGTATGAATGTGTAGAGAAGATCTGCTGGTATGAATGTGTAGAGAAGATCTGCTGGTATGAATGTGTAGAGAAGATCTGCTGGTATGAATGTGTAGAGAAGATCTGCTGGTATGAATGTGTAGAGAAGATCTGCTGGTATGAATGTGTAGAGAAGATCTGCTGGTATGAATGTGTAGAGAAGATCTGCTGGTATGAATGTGTAGAGAAGATCTGCTGGTATGAATGTGTAGAGAAGATCTGCTGGTATGAATGTGTAGAGAAGATCTGCTGGTATGAATGTGTAGAGAAGATCTGCTGGTATGAATGTGTAGAGAAGATCTGCTGGTATGAATGTGTAGAGAAGATCTGCTGGTATGAATGTGTAGAGAAGATCTGCTGGTATGAATGTGTAGAGAAGATCTGCTGGTATGAATGTGTAGAGAAGATCTGCTGGTATGAATGTGTAGAGAAGATCTGCTGGTATGAATGTGTAGAGAAGATCTGCTGGTATGAATGTGTAGAGAAGATCTGCTGGTATGAATGTGTAGAGAAGATCTGCTGGTATGAATGTGTAGAGAAGATCTGCTGGTATGAATGTGTAGAGAAGATCTGCTGGTATGAATGTGTAGAGAAGATCTGCTGGTATGAATGTGTAGAGAAGATCTGCTGGTATGAATGTGTAGAGAAGATCTGCTGGTATGAATGTGTAGAGAAGATCTGCTGGTATGAATGTGTAGAGAAGATCTGCTGGTATGAATGTGTAGAGAAGATCTGCTGGTATGAATGTGTAGAGAAGATCTGCTGGTATGAATGTGTAGAGAAGATCTGCTGGTATGAATGTGTAGAGAAGATCTGCTGGTATGAATGTGTAGAGAAGATCTGCTGGTATGAATGTGTAGAGAAGATCTGCTGGTATGAATGTGTAGAGAAGATCTGCTGGTATGAATGTGTAGAGAAGATCTGCTGGTATGAATGTGTAGAGAAGATCTGCTGGTATGAATGTGTAGAGAAGATCTGCTGGTATGAATGTGTAGAGAAGATCTGCTGGTATGAATGTGTAGAGAAGATCTGCTGGTATGAATGTGTAGAGAAGATCTGCTGGTATGAATGTGTAGAGAAGATCTGCTGGTATGAATGTGTAGAGAAGATCTGCTGGTATGAATGTGTAGAGAAGATCTGCTGGTATGAATGTGTAGAGAAGATCTGCTGGTATGAATGTGTAGAGAAGATCTGCTGGTATGAATGTGTAGAGAAGATCTGCTGGTATGAATGTGTAGAGAAGATCTGCTGGTATGAATGTGTAGAGAAGATCTGCTGGTATGAATGTGTAGAGAAGATCTGCTGGTATGAATGTGTAGAGAAGATCTGCTGGTATGAATGTGTAGAGAAGATCTGCTGGTATGAATGTGTAGAGAAGATCTGCTGGTATGAATGTGTAGAGAAGATCTGCTGGTATGAATGTGTAGAGAAGATCTGCTGGTATGAATGTGTAGAGAAGATCTGCTGGTATGAATGTGTAGAGAAGATCTGCTGGTATGAATGTGTAGAGAAGATCTGCTGGTATGAATGTGTAGAGAAGATCTGCTGGTATGAATGTGTAGAGAAGATCTGCTGGTATGAATGTGTAGAGAAGATCTGCTGGTATGAATGTGTAGAGAAGATCTGCTGGTATGAATGTGTAGAGAAGATCTGCTGGTATGAATGTGTAGAGAAGATCTGCTGGTATGAATGTGTAGAGAAGATCTGCTGGTATGAATGTGTAGAGAAGATCTGCTGGTATGAATGTGTAGAGAAGATCTGCTGGTATGAATGTGTAGAGAAGATCTGCTGGTATGAATGTGTAGAGAAGATCTGCTGGTATGAATGTGTAGAGAAGATCTGCTGGTATGAATGTGTAGAGAAGATCTGCTGGTATGAATGTGTAGAGAAGATCTGCTGGTATGAATGTGTAGAGAAGATCTGCTGGTATGAATGTGTAGAGAAGATCTGCTGGTATGAATGTGTAGAGAAGATCTGCTGGTATGAATGTGTAGAGAAGATCTGCTGGTATGAATGTGTAGAGAAGATCTGCTGGTATGAATGTGTAGAGAAGATCTGCTGGTATGAATGTGTAGAGAAGATCTGCTGGTATGAATGTGTAGAGAAGATCTGCTGGTATGAATGTGTAGAGAAGATCTGCTGGTATGAATGTGTAGAGAAGATCTGCTGGTATGAATGTGTAGAGAAGATCTGCTGGTATGAATGTGTAGAGAAGATCTGCTGGTATGAATGTGTAGAGAAGATCTGCTGGTATGAATGTGTAGAGAAGATCTGCTGGTATGAATGTGTAGAGAAGATCTGCTGGTATGAATGTGTAGAGAAGATCTGCTGGTATGAATGTGTAGAGAAGATCTGCTGGTATGAATGTGTAGAGAAGATCTGCTGGTATGAATGTGTAGAGAAGATCTGCTGGTATGAATGTGTAGAGAAGATCTGCTGGTATGAATGTGTAGAGAAGATCTGCTGGTATGAATGTGTAGAGAAGATCTGCTGGTATGAATGTGTAGAGAAGATCTGCTGGTATGAATGTGTAGAGAAGATCTGCTGGTATGAATGTGTAGAGAAGATCTGCTGGTATGAATGTGTAGAGAAGATCTGCTGGTATGAATGTGTAGAGAAGATCTGCTGGTATGAATGTGTAGAGAAGATCTGCTGGTATGAATGTGTAGAGAAGATCTGCTGGTATGAATGTGTAGAGAAGATCTGCTGGTATGAATGTGTAGAGAAGATCTGCTGGTATGAATGTGTAGAGAAGATCTGCTGGTATGAATGTGTAGAGAAGATCTGCTGGTATGAATGTGTAGAGAAGATCTGCTGGTATGAATGTGTAGAGAAGATCTGCTGGTATGAATGTGTAGAGAAGATCTGCTGGTATGAATGTGTAGAGAAGATCTGCTGGTATGAATGTGTAGAGAAGATCTGCTGGTATGAATGTGTAGAGAAGATCTGCTGGTATGAATGTGTAGAGAAGATCTGCTGGTATGAATGTGTAGAGAAGATCTGCTGGTATGAATGTGTAGAGAAGATCTGCTGGTATGAATGTGTAGAGAAGATCTGCTGGTATGAATGTGTAGAGAAGATCTGCTGGTATGAATGTGTAGAGAAGATCTGCTGGTATGAATGTGTAGAGAAGATCTGCTGGTATGAATGTGTAGAGAAGATCTGCTGGTATGAATGTGTAGAGAAGATCTGCTGGTATGAATGTGTAGAGAAGATCTGCTGGTATGAATGTGTAGAGAAGATCTGCTGGTATGAATGTGTAGAGAAGATCTGCTGGTATGAATGTGTAGAGAAGATCTGCTGGTATGAATGTGTAGAGAAGATCTGCTGGTATGAATGTGTAGAGAAGATCTGCTGGTATGAATGTGTAGAGAAGATCTGCTGGTATGAATGTGTAGAGAAGATCTGCTGGTATGAATGTGTAGAGAAGATCTGCTGGTATGAATGTGTAGAGAAGATCTGCTGGTATGAATGTGTAGAGAAGATCTGCTGGTATGAATGTGTAGAGAAGATCTGCTGGTATGAATGTGTAGAGAAGATCTGCTGGTATGAATGTGTAGAGAAGATCTGCTGGTATGAATGTGTAGAGAAGATCTGCTGGTATGAATGTGTAGAGAAGATCTGCTGGTATGAATGTGTAGAAGATCTGCTGGTATGAATGTGTAGAGAAGATCTGCTGGTATGAATGTGTAGAGAAGATCTGCTGGTATGAATGTGTAGAGAAGATCTGCTGGTATGAATGTGTAGAGAAGATCTGCTGGTATGAATGTGTAGAGAAGATCTGCTGGTATGAATGTGTAGAGAAGATCTGCTGGTATGAATGTGTAGAGAAGATCTGCTGGTATGAATGTGTAGAGAAGATCTGCTGGTATGAATGTGTAGAGAAGATCTGCTGGTATGAATGTGTAGAGAAGATCTGCTGGTATGAATGTGTAGAGAAGATCTGCTGGTATGAATGTGTAGAGAAGATCTGCTGGTATGAATGTGTAGAGAAGATCTGCTGGTATGAATGTGTAGAGAAGATCTGCTGGTATGAATGTGTAGAAGCTGTGTAAATGTGTAGAAGATCTGCTGGTATGAATGTGTAGAGAAGATCTGCTGGTATGAATGTGTAGAAGATCTGCTGGTATGAATGTGTAGAGAAGATCTGCTGGTATGAATGTGTAGAGAAGATCTGCTGGATGAATGTGTAGAGAAGATCTGCTGGTATGAATGTGTAGAGAGATCTGCTGGTATGAATGTGTAGAGAAGATCTGCTGGTATGAATGTGTAGAGAAGATCTGCTGGTATGAATGTGTAGAGAAGATCTGCTGGTATGAATGTGTAGAGAAGATCTGCTGGTATGAATGTGTAGAGAAGATCTGCTGGTAAGAATGTGTAGAGAAGATCTGCTGGTATGAATGTGTAGAGAAGATCTGCTGGTATGAATGTGTAGAGAAGATCTGCTGGTATGAATGTGTAGAGAAGATCTGCTGGTATGAATGTGTAGAGAAGATCTGCTGGTATGAATGTGTAGAGAAGATCTGCTGGTATGAATGTGTAGAGAAGATCTGCTGGTATGAATGTGTAGAGAAGATCTGCTGGTATGAATGTGTAGAGAAGATCTGCTGGTATGAATGTGTAGAGAAGAGATCTGCTGGTAATGAATGTGTAGAGAAGATCTGCTGGTAATGAATGTGTAGAGAAGATCTGCTGGTATGAAATGTGTAGAGAAGATCTGCTGGTAAGAATGTGTAGAGAAAGATCTGCTGGTATGAATGTGTAGAGAAGATCTGCTGGTATGAATGTGTAGAGAAGATCTGCTGGTATGAATGTGTAGAGAAGATCTGCTGGTATGAATGTGTAGAGAAGATCTGCTGGTAAAATGTGTAGAAGATCTGCTGGTATGAATGTGTAGAAGATCTGCTGGTATGAATGTGTAGAGAAGATCTGCTGGTATGAATGTGTAGAGAAGATCTGCTGGTATGAATGTGTAGAGAAGATCTGCTGGTATGAATGTGTAGAGAAGATCTGCTGGAGAATGAATGTGTAGAAAGATCTGCTGGTATGAATGTGTAGAGAGAGATCTGCTGGTAAATGTGTAGAGAAGATCTGCTGGTATGAATGTGTGAGAAGATCTGCTGGTATGGAATGTGTAGAAGATCTGCTGGTAGGAATGTGTAGAGAAGATCTGCTAGTGGTATGAGAAGATCTGCTGGAATGAATGTGTGAGAAGATCTGCTATGATAATGTGTAGAGAAGATCTGCTGGTATATGAATGTGTAGAGAAGATCTGCTGGTATGAATGTAGAGAAGATCTGCTGGTATGAATGTGTAGAGAAGATCTGCTGGTAATGAATGAGAAGATCTGCTGGTATGAATGAGAAGATGTGTAGAAAGATCTGCTGGTATGATGTGTGTGAAGATCTGCTGGTATGAATGTGTAGAGAAGATCTGCTGGTATGTGTGTGTAGAAGATCTGCTGGTATGAATGAGAAAGATCTGCTGGATGAATGTGTAGAGAAGATCTGCTGGTATGAATGTGTAGAGAAGATCTGCTGGTATGAATGTGTAGAAGATCTGCTGGATATGTGTGTGTGAGAAAGATCTGCTGGTATAAATGTGTAGAAGAAGATCTGCTGGTATGAATGTGTGAGAAGATCTGCTGGTATAAATGTGTAGAGAAGATCTGCTGGTAAGAATGTGTGAGAAGATCTGCTGGTATAAATGTGTAGAGAAGATCTGCTGGAATAATGAATGTAGAGAGATCTGCTGGTATGAATGTGTAGAGAAGATCTGCTGGTATAAATGTGTAGAGAAGATCTGCTGGTAATGTGTGTAGAGAAGATCTGCTGGTATGAATGTGTAGAGAAGATCTGCTGGTATGAATGTGTAGAGAAGATCTGCTGGTATGAATGTGTAGAGAAGATCTGCTGGTATGAATGTGTAGAAGAAGATCTGCTGGTGAATGTGTAGAAGATCTGCTGGTATGGAATGTGTAGAGAAGATCTGCTGGAATGAATGTAGAGAAGATCTGCTGGTAAGAATGTGTAGAGAAGATCTGCTGGTATGAATGTGTAGAGAAGATCTGCTGGTAAGAATGTGTAGAGAAGATCTGCTGGTATGAATGTGTAGAAGATCTGCTGGTATGAATGTGTAGAAGATCTGCTGGTATGAATGTGTAGAAGATCTGCTGGTATGAATGTGTAGAGAAGATCTGCTGGTATGAATGTAGAGAAGATCTGCTGGTATGTGTGTAGAGAAGATCTGCTGGTATGAATGTAGAGAAGATCTGCTGGTATGAATGTGTAGAGAAGATCTGCTGGTATGAATGTGTGAGAAGATCTGCTGTATATGAATGTGAGAAAGATCTGCTGGTATGATGTGTAGAAGATCTGTGGTATGTGAGAAGATCTGCTGGTAAGAATGTAGAGAAGATCTGCTGGTATGAATGTGTAGAGAGATCTGCTGGTAAATGTGTAGAAGATCTGCTGGTATGAAATGTGTAGAGAAGATCTGCTGGCATGAATGTGTAGAGAAGATCTGCTGGAATGAGTCCAGAGAAGATCTGCTGGTATGAATGTGTAGAGAAGATCTGCTGGAGTGTGAGTGTAGAGAAGATCTGCTGGTATGAATGTGTAGAGAAGATCTGCAATGAATGTATGAAGATCTGTAGAGAAGATCTGCTGGTAGAATGTGTAGAGAAGATCTGCTGGAGTATGAATGCAGAGAAGATCTGCTGGTATGAATGTGTAGAGAAGATCTGCTGGTATGAATGTGTAGAGAAGATCTGCTGGTATGAATGTGTAGCGAAGATCTGCTGGTATGAATGTGTAGAGAAGATCTGCTGGTATGAGTGTGTAGAGAAGATCTGCTGGAATGTGTGTGAGAAGATCTGCTGTGTGAATGTGTAGAGAAGATCTGCTGGTGTGAAATGTGTAGAGAAGATCTGCTGGTATGAATGTGTAGAGAAGATCTGCTGGTATGAATCTGTAGAGAAGATCTGCTGGTATGAATGTGTAGAGAAGATCTGCTGGTATGAATGTGTAGAGAAAGATCTGCTGGTATAGATGATGTAGAGAAGATCTGCTGGTATGAATGTGTAGAGAAGATCTGCTGGTATGAATGTGTAGAGAAGATCTGCTGGTATGAATGTGTAGAAGAAGATCTGCTGGTATGAATGTGTGTAGAGAAGATCTGCTGGTATGAATGTGTGAGAGAAGATCTGCTGGTGAAGAATGTGAGAAGATCTGCTGGAATGAATGTAGTAGAAGATCTGCAGCAGTGAATGTGTAGAGAAGATCTGGCTGGTATGAATGTAGTAGAAGATCTGCTGGTATGAATGTGTAGAGAAGATCTGCTGGTAAGAATGTGTAGAGAAGATCTGCTGGAATGAATGTGAGAAGATCTGTACTGAAAGAATGAGATGTGAAAGATCTGCTGGTGTGTGAGAAGATCATACAGAGAAGATCTGCTGTGTATGAATGTGTAGAAGATCTGCTGGTAAGAATTTGGTAAAGATCTGCTGGTAGAGAATGGTGTAGAGAAGATCTGCTGGTAATATGTGTAAGAGAAGATCTCACTGGAATGTGTAGAGAAGATCTGGTGATGTGTAGAGAAGAATCTGTTGGTGTGTGTGTAGAAGATCTTGGTAATGAATGTGTGAGAAGAAGATCTGCTATGAATGTGTAGAGAAGATCCTGCAGGTATAAGATGTGTAGAAGATCTGCTGGTGTCCTGCAGAGAAGATCTGCTGGGTATGTGTAGAGAAGATCTGCTGGTATGAATGTGAGAAGATCTGCTGGAATAAATGTGTAGAGAAGATCTGCTGGACAATGTGTAGAAGATCTGCTGGTATGAATGTGAGAAGATCTGCTGGTGTAAATGTGTAGAAGATCTGCTGGGTATGAATGTGAGAGAAGATCTGCTGGTATGAATGTAGAGAAAGATCTGCTGGAAATGAATGTAGAGAAGAATCTCTGAGGTGTGTGTGCAGAGAAGATCTGCTGGTATGAATAGTAGAAGATCTGCAGGTAAGAATGCAGAGAGATCTGCTGGTATGAATGTAGAGATTCAGTATGAATGCAGAGAAGATCTGCTGGAATAGAATGTGTAGAGAAGATCTGCTGGTAATGAATGTGTAGAGAAGATCTGCTGGTAATGAATGTGTAGAGAAGATCTGCTGGTATGAATGTAGAGAGATCTGGTATAAATGGAGAAGATCTGCTGGTAATGAATGAGTAGAGAAGATCTGCTGGTGTGAATGTGTAGAGAGAATCTGCTGGCAAGAATGTGTAGAGAAGATCTGCTGGTATGAATGTGTAGAGAAGATCTGCTGGAAAATCTGAGAGAATCTGCTGAATGTGTAGAGAAGATCTGCTGGTATGAATGTGTAGAGAAGATCTGCTGGTATGAATGTGTAGAGAAGATCTGCTGGTAATGAATGTGTAGAGAAGATCTGCTGGTATGAATGTGTAGAGAAGATCTGCTGGTATGAATGTGTAGAGAAGATCTGCTGGTATGAATGTGTAGAGAAGATCTGCTGGTATGAATGTGTAGAGAAGATCTGCTGGTATGAATGTGTAGAGAAGATCTGCTGGTATGAATGTGTAGAGAAGATCTGCTGGTATGAATGTGTAGAGAAGATCTGCTGGTATGAATGTGTAGAGAAGATCTGCTGGTATGAATGTGTAGAGAAGATCTGCTGGTATGAATGTGTAGAGAAGATCTGCTGGTATGAATGTGTAGAGAAGATCTGCTGGTATGAATGTGTAGAGAAGATCTGCTGGTATGAATGTGTAGAGAAGATCTGCTGGTATGAATGTGTAGAGAAGATCTGCTGGTATGAATGTGTAGAGAAGATCTGCTGGTATGAATGTGTAGAGAAGATCTGCTGGTATGAATGTGTAGAGAAGATCTGCTGGTATGAATGTGTAGAGAAGATCTGCTGGTATGAATGTGTAGAGAAGATCTGCTGGTATGAATGTGTAGAGAAGATCTGCTGGTATGAATGTGTAGAGAAGATCTGCTGGTATGAATGTGTAGAGAAGATCTGCTGGTATGAATGTGTAGAGAAGATCTGCTGGTATGAATGTGTAGAGAAGATCTGCTGGTATGAATGTGTAGAGAAGATCTGCTGGTATGAATGTGTAGAGAAGATCTGCTGGTATGAATGTGTAGAGAAGATCTGCTGGTATGAATGTGTAGAGAAGATCTGCTGGTATGAATGTGTAGAGAAGATCTGCTGGTATGAATGTGTAGAGAAGATCTGCTGGTATGAATGTGTAGAGAAGATCTGCTGGTATGAATGTGTAGAGAAGATCTGCTGGTATGAATGTGTAGAGAAGATCTGCTGGTATGAATGTGTAGAGAAGATCTGCTGGTATGAATGTGTAGAGAAGATCTGCTGGTATGAATGTGTAGAGAAGATCTGCTGGTATGAATGTGTAGAGAAGATCTGCTGGTATGAATGTGTAGAGAAGATCTGCTGGTATGAATGTGTAGAGAAGATCTGCTGGTATGAATGTGTAGAGAAGATCTGCTGGTATGAATGTGTAGAGAAGATCTGCTGGTATGAATGTGTAGAGAAGATCTGCTGGTATGAATGTGTAGAGAAGATCTGCTGGTATGAATGTGTAGAGAAGATCTGCTGGTATGAATGTGTAGAGAAGATCTGCTGGTATGAATGTGTAGAGAAGATCTGCTGGTATGAATGTGTAGAGAAGATCTGCTGGTATGAATGTGTAGAGAAGATCTGCTGGTATGAATGTGTAGAGAAGATCTGCTGGTATGAATGTGTAGAGAAGATCTGCTGGTATGAATGTGTAGAGAAGATCTGCTGGTATGAATGTGTAGAGAAGATCTGCTGGTATGAATGTGTAGAGAAGATCTGCTGGTATGAATGTGTAGAGAAGATCTGCTGGTATGAATGTGTAGAGAAGATCTGCTGGTATGAATGTGTAGAGAAGATCTGCTGGTATGAATGTGTAGAGAAGATCTGCTGGTATGAATGTGTAGAGAAGATCTGCTGGTATGAATGTGTAGAGAAGATCTGCTGGTATGAATGTGTAGAGAAGATCTGCTGGTATGAATGTGTAGAGAAGATCTGCTGGTATGAATGTGTAGAGAAGATCTGCTGGTATGAATGTGTAGAGAAGATCTGCTGGTATGAATGTGTAGAGAAGATCTGCTGGTATGAATGTGTAGAGAAGATCTGCTGGTATGAATGTGTAGAGAAGATCTGCTGGTATGAATGTGTAGAGAAGATCTGCTGGTATGAATGTGTAGAGAAGATCTGCTGGTATGAATGTGTAGAGAAGATCTGCTGGTATGAATGTGTAGAGAAGATCTGCTGGTATGAATGTGTAGAGAAGATCTGCTGGTATGAATGTGTAGAGAAGATCTGCTGGTATGAATGTGTAGAGAAGATCTGCTGGTATGAATGTGTAGAGAAGATCTGCTGGTATGAATGTGTAGAGAAGATCTGCTGGTATGAATGTGTAGAGAAGATCTGCTGGTATGAATGTGTAGAGAAGATCTGCTGGTATGAATGTGTAGAGAAGATCTGCTGGTATGAATGTGTAGAGAAGATCTGCTGGTATGAATGTGTAGAGAAGATCTGCTGGTATGAATGTGTAGAGAAGATCTGCTGGTATGAATGTGTAGAGAAGATCTGCTGGTATGAATGTGTAGAGAAGATCTGCTGGTATGAATGTGTAGAGAAGATCTGCTGGTATGAATGTGTAGAGAAGATCTGCTGGTATGAATGTGTAGAGAAGATCTGCTGGTATGAATGTGTAGAGAAGATCTGCTGGTATGAATGTGTAGAGAAGATCTGCTGGTATGAATGTGTAGAGAAGATCTGCTGGTATGAATGTGTAGAGAAGATCTGCTGGTATGAATGTGTAGAGAAGATCTGCTGGTATGAATGTGTAGAGAAGATCTGCTGGTATGAATGTGTAGAGAAGATCTGCTGGTATGAATGTGTAGAGAAGATCTGCTGGTATGAATGTGTAGAGAAGATCTGCTGGTATGAATGTGTAGAGAAGATCTGCTGGTATGAATGTGTAGAGAAGATCTGCTGGTATGAATGTGTAGAGAAGATCTGCTGGTATGAATGTGTAGAGAAGATCTGCTGGTATGAATGTGTAGAGAAGATCTGCTGGTATGAATGTGTAGAGAAGATCTGCTGGTATGAATGTGTAGAGAAGATCTGCTGGTATGAATGTGTAGAGAAGATCTGCTGGTATGAATGTGTAGAGAAGATCTGCTGGTATGAATGTGTAGAGAAGATCTGCTGGTATGAATGTGTAGAGAAGATCTGCTGGTATGAATGTGTAGAGAAGATCTGCTGGTATGAATGTGTAGAGAAGATCTGCTGGTATGAATGTGTAGAGAAGATCTGCTGGTATGAATGTGTAGAGAAGATCTGCTGGTATGAATGTGTAGAGAAGATCTGCTGGTATGAATGTGTAGAGAAGATCTGCTGGTATGAATGTGTAGAGAAGATCTGCTGGTATGAATGTGTAGAGAAGATCTGCTGGTATGAATGTGTAGAGAAGATCTGCTGGTATGAATGTGTAGAGAAGATCTGCTGGTATGAATGTGTAGAGAAGATCTGCTGGTATGAATGTGTAGAGAAGATCTGCTGGTATGAATGTGTAGAGAAGATCTGCTGGTATGAATGTGTAGAGAAGATCTGCTGGTATGAATGTGTAGAGAAGATCTGCTGGTATGAATGTGTAGAGAAGATCTGCTGGTATGAATGTGTAGAGAAGATCTGCTGGTATGAATGTGTAGAGAAGATCTGCTGGTATGAATGTGTAGAGAAGATCTGCTGGTATGAATGTGTAGAGAAGATCTGCTGGTATGAATGTGTAGAGAAGATCTGCTGGTATGAATGTGTAGAGAAGATCTGCTGGTATGAATGTGTAGAGAAGATCTGCTGGTATGAATGTGTAGAGAAGATCTGCTGGTATGAATGTGTAGAGAAGATCTGCTGGTATGAATGTGTAGAGAAGATCTGCTGGTATGAATGTGTAGAGAAGATCTGCTGGTATGAATGTGTAGAGAAGATCTGCTGGTATGAATGTGTAGAGAAGATCTGCTGGTATGAATGTGTAGAGAAGATCTGCTGGTATGAATGTGTAGAGAAGATCTGCTGGTATGAATGTGTAGAGAAGATCTGCTGGTATGAATGTGTAGAGAAGATCTGCTGGTATGAATGTGTAGAGAAGATCTGCTGGTATGAATGTGTAGAGAAGATCTGCTGGTATGAATGTGTAGAGAAGATCTGCTGGTATGAATGTGTAGAGAAGATCTGCTGGTATGAATGTGTAGAGAAGATCTGCTGGTATGAATGTGTAGAGAAGATCTGCTGGTATGAATGTGTAGAGAAGATCTGCTGGTATGAATGTGTAGAGAAGATCTGCTGGTATGAATGTGTAGAGAAGATCTGCTGGTATGAATGTGTAGAGAAGATCTGCTGGTATGAATGTGTAGAGAAGATCTGCTGGTATGAATGTGTAGAGAAGATCTGCTGGTATGAATGTGTAGAGAAGATCTGCTGGTATGAATGTGTAGAGAAGATCTGCTGGTATGAATGTGTAGAGAAGATCTGCTGGTATGAATGTGTAGAGAAGATCTGCTGGTATGAATGTGTAGAGAAGATCTGCTGGTATGAATGTGTAGAGAAGATCTGCTGGTATGAATGTGTAGAGAAGATCTGCTGGTATGAATGTGTAGAGAAGATCTGCTGGTATGAATGTGTAGAGAAGATCTGCTGGTATGAATGTGTAGAGAAGATCTGCTGGTATGAATGTGTAGAGAAGATCTGCTGGTATGAATGTGTAGAGAAGATCTGCTGGTATGAATGTGTAGAGAAGATCTGCTGGTATGAATGTGTAGAGAAGATCTGCTGGTATGAATGTGTAGAGAAGATCTGCTGGTATGAATGTGTAGAGAAGATCTGCTGGTATGAATGTGTAGAGAAGATCTGCTGGTATGAATGTGTAGAGAAGATCTGCTGGTATGAATGTGTAGAGAAGATCTGCTGGTATGAATGTGTAGAGAAGATCTGCTGGTATGAATGTGTAGAGAAGATCTGCTGGTATGAATGTGTAGAGAAGATCTGCTGGTATGAATGTGTAGAGAAGATCTGCTGGTATGAATGTGTAGAGAAGATCTGCTGGTATGAATGTGTAGAGAAGATCTGCTGGTATGAATGTGTAGAGAAGATCTGCTGGTATGAATGTGTAGAGAAGATCTGCTGGTATGAATGTGTAGAGAAGATCTGCTGGTATGAATGTGTAGAGAAGATCTGCTGGTATGAATGTGTAGAGAAGATCTGCTGGTATGAATGTGTAGAGAAGATCTGCTGGTATGAATGTGTAGAGAAGATCTGCTGGTATGAATGTGTAGAGAAGATCTGCTGGTATGAATGTGTAGAGAAGATCTGCTGGTATGAATGTGTAGAGAAGATCTGCTGGTATGAATGTGTAGAGAAGATCTGCTGGTATGAATGTGTAGAGAAGATCTGCTGGTATGAATGTGTAGAGAAGATCTGCTGGTATGAATGTGTAGAGAAGATCTGCTGGTATGAATGTGTAGAGAAGATCTGCTGGTATGAATGTGTAGAGAAGATCTGCTGGTATGAATGTGTAGAGAAGATCTGCTGGTATGAATGTGTAGAGAAGATCTGCTGGTATGAATGTGTAGAGAAGATCTGCTGGTATGAATGTGTAGAGAAGATCTGCTGGTATGAATGTGTAGAGAAGATCTGCTGGTATGAATGTGTAGAGAAGATCTGCTGGTATGAATGTGTAGAGAAGATCTGCTGGTATGAATGTGTAGAGAAGATCTGCTGGTATGAATGTGTAGAGAAGATCTGCTGGTATGAATGTGTAGAGAAGATCTGCTGGTATGAATGTGTAGAGAAGATCTGCTGGTATGAATGTGTAGAGAAGATCTGCTGGTATGAATGTGTAGAGAAGATCTGCTGGTATGAATGTGTAGAGAAGATCTGCTGGTATGAATGTGTAGAGAAGATCTGCTGGTATGAATGTGTAGAGAAGATCTGCTGGTATGAATGTGTAGAGAAGATCTGCTGGTATGAATGTGTAGAGAAGATCTGCTGGTATGAATGTGTAGAGAAGATCTGCTGGTATGAATGTGTAGAGAAGATCTGCTGGTATGAATGTGTAGAGAAGATCTGCTGGTATGAATGTGTAGAGAAGATCTGCTGGTATGAATGTGTAGAGAAGATCTGCTGGTATGAATGTGTAGAGAAGATCTGCTGGTATGAATGTGTAGAGAAGATCTGCTGGTATGAATGTGTAGAGAAGATCTGCTGGTATGAATGTGTAGAGAAGATCTGCTGGTATGAATGTGTAGAGAAGATCTGCTGGTATGAATGTGTAGAGAAGATCTGCTGGTATGAATGTGTAGAGAAGATCTGCTGGTATGAATGTGTAGAGAAGATCTGCTGGTATGAATGTGTAGAGAAGATCTGCTGGTATGAATGTGTAGAGAAGATCTGCTGGTAAGAATGTGTAGAGAAGATCTGCTGGTATGAATGTGTAGAGAAGATCTGCTGGTATGAATGTGTAGAGAAGATCTGCTGGTATGAATGTGTAGAGAAGATCTGCTGGTATGAATGTGTAGAGAAGATCTGCTGGTATGAATGTGTAGAGAAGATCTGCTGGTATGAATGTGTAGAGAAGATCTGCTGGTATGAATGTGTAGAGAAGATCTGCTGGTATGAATGTGTAGAGAAGATCTGCTGGTATGAATGTGTAGAGAAGATCTGCTGGTATGAATGTGTAGAGAAGATCTGCTGGTATGAATGTGTAGAGAAGATCTGCTGGTATGAATGTGTAGAGAAGATCTGCTGGTATGAATGTGTAGAGAAGATCTGCTGGTATGAATGTGTAGAGAAGATCTGCTGGTATGAATGTGTAGAGAAGATCTTTGGTATAAA